>JAVSBU010000094.1:288673-303839 GCA_033118015.1 Loricariichthys derbyi | reverse complement strand
CACACACACACACTCACACTCACACTCACACTCTCACACACTCACACACTCACACACTCACACACCTGCCGGATGGTGTCTCCTTCGTGGTTGCTGATAGTCACATTGCGGTCCTCACTCCCCAGTGCTAGTAGGTTCTGGGAGCTCCAGCAGCCACATGTGATCTTCTTAGTGTGTTTGCCTGCTCAGACCACGACAAGCACGTCTCACATAACGTAAGTCCCTTTACAAACGTGTGTGTGTTTGTGTGGCTGATCGTTACCCAGCACGGGGATCTTGCGTGACGTTTGCTGGTTGTAGATGAGCAGGTTTCCTTTGGACGTGCCGACCGCCAGGACAGGCCCGGTCTTGGACCAGAGAAGGAAAGAGAGTTGGTCTCTGTAGTGATGGAGAATAAGGGGATTAGAGGTTTGGGTTCGAGTGTCAGCGGTGCGTCCGTCCAGAATCCTGATCCCATCCTCAAAACACATATCCACTCCCACCCCAGGAATTAAAGCAGTAAAAAACAAACTAAACATTGCAAAAGTATGTGAACCCCCTGCTATCTACCGAGGCAGAGGGACCGTCTAGAACAGTGGCTCTCAGATTGGATTACAAAATCCAGTCAAATCACCGAGAGAGAGACAGACCTCATTCCGCTGTCCAGCTGCGAGGTCTTATTGACATTGGCGTCCCACAGGTGAATGGAGCTGGATTTTTCTGCAACGACCGCCAACGTGTCGCCGTCCTTATCCCAATCCATAGACATACACTTCCTAAAAAAGGCACAAACACATAAAATAAATAAGAAGCTTTAACACGAAGCTTCAGCTGCCTTTCGTGTTGGCAAAAGAACTTTTTCAAAGTGTGGCACCTGAGAGACCAAGAAAGGTCTGGAACAGGACAGCAGTCACTCCCGGTTGGGTCTCTCCTAATTTTACATGGAGGGGACTAAATCTAAAAGGGGGAATGTTTTTGTTTTCATTTTTAGACAAGAGAAGTACATGTTAATTTTTAATTGGTATTCTGCAGAAAAAAAAGGACTGTTTTCACTCGATGATATAAGATACGGTGAAGCTACAATAGAGCATTTTGTTTACAATTTTAAACCCCTGTTTCTATTTCTAATAAAATAAATGCAGGTGGACTCAAGTGTTTTTGTTTAGAACATACATAAGAAAACATGCATTTTATATATATATTTTTTTTTGCACTGTTGACACTTTAGGAATTAAAAGAAAGGTCTTAAAATAAAATCGATAAATGTGAGAAAATCTAATCATGAGCAGAGTGCATCATTACACCCTCACTAAGCAATAAATCAGCTTTCTCTACATTTTTGTTTGTTCCGCAGCTCTCCGCTCACCCCGGGAGGCTCATCTCGTTTATCTTCTGTCCATGCCGGTCGAAGATCTTCACCGAGTTGTCGAGTCTGAAAACGGGGAACAGAACACAAATGGATCACAAACGGTTTGATCCACCAGAGCGCCGAATAGTTCCACATATCCGTCCTCACCCAGCGATGGCCAGATAGTTCCCTAAAGACTTCTGCCACTTGTACTGCAGGCACGAGCCACTCCAGGCTTTCTCCGACAGAGTGAAGACTCGCTGGATGAGAAGAAGCAGGTATGTTAGCATTTATGGCTCAGACTGGCTTAATCTGATAGAAAGGCAATAATAACTCAAATAAATAGAGTCCAACCCAGTACTACTAGCAAGGTATACCTGTAATAAAGAGTTTAAGTTTCTGATATAAAACCCCTGGCAAAATGATGGAATCCCCACTCTTAGAGGTTGTTCTTTCAAGTGTTTGACGTCGTAGAAAAAAAGACAGACATGCCACAAAACTATTGTTTTTTTTTTGTTTCAAAATTCCAACCTTCTGACATTAAGAAATAATTAAAAAAAGAAAGAAATATAATTATTGTGGTCAGTCACAATTGCTTATTTTAGATCGAGTAGAGGAAAATTATGAAATGACGAGAAAAACATTTTAAAGCAGCTTAAATTCTCTGAGCCTTGGATTTAACTAAGGACTAACAATTTTCTGTATCAATCTGCCTCCAGCAGAAAGTTGGAATTTTGAACACTGATAGTTTTGTGGCAGGCCTGTGATTTATTTCTTTTTCTACAAAGTTAAACAATTGAAAAAAAAAAACCCTCCAAGAGTGAGGATTCCATCATTTATCCCAGGGGTTATAGAATATTGTAGTAGTATGAATACAGTCCATGATAATTCGGGTCTAAATCTGCTTTACAGTGTGTAATATTTACTATCTCGGCCCAGTATCCAATAGGGTTAATACTTGCGTACTACATAGTATGGATTCCTATTACAAGCCGCACTGTTGACATGCTAACCTACTTAGTACGTTAGTATACGGCTTAGCTCGCTAACACTAGCCCAGCAAAGAATTAAAACACGGACCTGCGTTTTCAACAAGCTTTCAAAATGTACTTGGCTTTAAATGCATAAGGAATTACATACACATACCTTCATTTTTCATTTATATGCAGCTATCTAACCACTCCGACTCGCTCTGAAGCGTCTACGTCTCCCGTGGCGACCGCTAAGCGATTAAAAACACGCCATGTTTGCAATCCCACCCGTATTCTCCAAGTAGTTCGGGATTGGCTAGAAATTTGAGTGATTTGTCAAGTGACCAATAGCATCGGAGCTTGTGTTTAGAGTAGGTGGGGTTTCTCGAGAACCCAGTGGGAGAGGGACAAAAGATAAGCGTCTCAAACTGCATGCTATGGACTTGCATACAGTAGTGTCAAACGTTAGGGCTGTTGGTGGTAGGCAGCTAATTTTGCTTACTATTTAGTTCTGAAGGTTGCAGTTTGGAACATGGCCACGAATTCAGGCTCAGAAATACTGTGACACTCAATTTTATTTATTTTTTTGTTTTAATTAAATGTTTTTCTTTAATAGATGTAAAGCTCTGAGATCCCCTGTTTGAATCTGACTCCAGGCTCCTTCGATGTGGAATTTGCCTGTTCTCCCCATGGATTTTCTCCAGATACTCCAGTTTCCTCCCAAATTCTAAAGACATGCATGTTTCGTTAACTGCTGATTCCAAAATGGCCTTGTCAGTGTGAGTGCTTGTCAGTGGATGTTGCCTATGATGGCGTGGTAGCCTTTCTAAAGTTGTTCCGGCCTTCCACCTTGTGTCACTGGCTAGGCACCGGTTTTCCCGTGACCCTGACTAGGAATAAGACGATGAATGAATGAATTCAATTTGTCAAGAGTTATGTACCCTAAGTTGCAAAAGTACTGGCCCCTTACTGAAGCTCGGTTTAAAAACCAAAGAGCACATTTAGTGTTAAGGCTTCAATCACTTTACTACAGTTGAATCTTGAGCTAGGCAGGCTACAACAGTATATCAGCTCAGCCATTTTATTTGCTCAATGTATAAGAAATAGTTTTATTTACATGAAAATGTGATGCTTAGAAAACAAGGGCAAAATACGGTTTATACACAAGATTATAAAATACAATATTATGAAATGATTCCACACACTAGAGTGTGATTAGTGGTGCTTCTTCTTGCCTCGGCTTTTCCTCACGACCGGACTCTCGACGTTCCACTGCCTTGGTGCAGGAGCCCTAAGAAACAAAGAGAATGAGTAAGTCTCCCTTTTTTACACTGGGTCAGGGTCGAACTGAGAAGCCGACACAGAGCAGGAATTCAAGCATAATGTTACTCCAACGGGAATCGTGGGGCAGGTAGGGACAGTCCTTGCACAGGGCACCAGTTTCATCCCCAGTGCATGCAGGAGGAAGAAAAGGCCTGGCATGCTATCCAGGGCACTCTAACGCCTGTGGGAAAGGCACCAGAGCCCTGCGACCCTGACAAGGACATTCAGGGATGAAGTCTGAAAGTTACTTGGTCAGCTTGACCAGCTGTTCCCTCTCTGGATAAATGACGAACTGCCTCACTAAAACATTTGGATATGGATGATTTAGGACAGATTAGAGGCCTAAAAAAGGGAGACTTACTCATTCTCAGGAGACATCAGGTGAAGGATGCCCTTCCCGTTGCCTAGCAACCAAAAAACAATTAAAAAAAAGGGGGGAGTCAGCCAAGTAAAACAAAGGTGGTTCTGTAAAGACTCTCCAAAGAGGCCGTACCACTGGGTCCTTCGTAGGAGATGGCGCTCATCTGTTCTCCAAACGTGACCTCGTTAATGCTTTCTGCACACAAACATGAAGCCGGGATTAGTCAAAACAGAGGAAATGGAATGTTTACTAAATCTTTATGCAAGGCGAGCTTTTCCTTCAGAAACGAGGGCAGGATTATTAAGCTAAAGTTTTGCACCTTGTGGCGTGCTGATGGCTCGTCCGTCATAAACCCCCTTCGTAAGTCCTTGAGAGAGAGAGAGAGAGAGAGAGAGAGAGAGTGAGTGAGAGAGAGACAGAAGGAGCACAAACAGTGAAGCCAATGTAAAATATTGATCTGAAAGACGTACGTTGACCGTTTCGTGCAGGTTTACCCAGAGATGAGGTGTTTCGGGAAGGTCGCTCCCACATGGGGGTCAGCATCCCGGCGAACGTCCGCCGCCTGACAAAGACAAACATTTTAGAGTCCCGGGTGGACACCGAAGCTGCGGGTGGCTACGGTAGAATCTCACCCCAAATACCCAGAAGCTGACCCATACGAATGGTACAGCATAAGGGAACTGGGGCGAGTGTGTACAAGTGCTGTTACCTGAGTGCGTCCGATGATTTCTGGGTGTGGCTAGGTCTCTGAGCAGAACCAGGAGGAACCGGGGTGGTGAAGCCGACCTGAGGCCTGACAGCTGAAGCCGGAGAGGCGGTGGCAGTACCCTGAAAGTAAACGGGTTCAAGTTTTATTCCAGGCTACAATTTTTTTGAACAGAGGTGTAAAAAATTAGGAGCTCCTATGGTTTGGGGATCTGAACCATCAGCTGGAAACAGGGCTTTGAATAATGGGTCATTTCAACCAGGTGAACCAGAGCCTTTCTACCAACCCTGAACTTGGAGCCCTCAGCTCTAGAGACCTGTGTGTGGAGTCTACACTCACTACCCCAGGTGTGTTTGGTTCTCCAGTTGTTATATCAGTGTGATAAAGATTGTGCTGCCTCCTCAGGTGGGTCGGGTGATGTAGCAGAAACATGCCGGGGAGGATCATTCTGCAGGAGCAACAATTACAGTACCCCCCGACCATGTGCCCAGTCTGTGACACTGGTCTGAATGACCAGCAAACAAAAAAGGTCTTATGGGTGAACGAGGACATGAATCAGGTATGGGTTTGACCCGGCCAAGGATATGACTGTGGGAGGTGGCAAGATGGGAGGGATGTGATTGGACAGAGAGAGAGAGCCGACTGACTTGTGCCTTCAGTGACAGGGTGACATTGCTGAGCTGCTGCTCCAGCTCCTGCTGCTCCTTCTCCTTCTGTTTCTCGAACATCTTAAGGTTGTACTCGACTTCAGCGGCCAGCTGCTCGTCCGCTGCAAACAGATCCTTCACCTCGGCACGATAGTCCTGCATCGTCACCTACAACACGCAAACAGGCCGAGTCCGTTACGCTAACGTTAACTCCCGCCGTTGGTAACCAATCTCCCCCGTACGGCTCCTAACCTGCAGGAAGGCCATGAGATGCTTGAGCACAGGCAAACGCCGCTCCTCCAGCATATTCTTCAGCCCGATCACCATGGGAATTACGTTCTCCACAAAGTTCTTCTTCTGCACCTGCTCGACCACAAAAATGCCCTCGGGGTTAACAGCGCTCGACCCCGACCCAGTGTAAAAAAATTCCCGTGTTTGATGTGTGACCTGCGAGACGAGCTTCTTCTGCAGGACAGCCTTGGCAGCGGCCATCTCGTCCTCGGGGGCGTCGTCGGGGCCGCCCATGGCTGTCAGCTTGATCTCTTTCAATGAGAGGACGTCAAACACGTCAGCAAGCAGCTCGGCCCCATCAGAGTCCAGGGGCAGCTCAGAGTCCACGAAGCAAGCTGTGGGGTAAAGACACAGAGGTAAAAATCATCCAGCATTCTCATTCTCTCGCTCACTCTCTAAGTGGAGGACTTTGTACAACCAGTGTTAACAAAAAAGATGGCTGATTTGCAGAGAATTTTATATGGTGTTGTTGCAGTTGTTTTAAATAGAAATCTGTTTAAAACAAAAGATCCTCTCTCTCTCTTAACTGTGTGTATCTCTATACCCCTTGTGTGTGTCTGTTTCTCTCTGTCCAAGTGTGTGTGTGTGTGTGTGAGAGAGAGAGAAAGTCTCTCTCTATTTGTGCCCCCCCCCAATCCCCCATCTCTGTGTGTACCGAGGACGTCCTGGCAGATGCGAGTTGTGATATTGAAGCGTTGCTCATCAGTGAAGTTTTTTAGTAGGAACCTGTAGATCCTGAACCTTTTGCCCTGGTTCTTGGGTCCTTTGAGGGAAAACCGGGTCTTCTCACTGTGTCCAACAGACACACACGCACACACTTAACAGAGCTCTTAATGTGGTAGGAGCTGAAGCGTATTATTCTTAAACTCTCTGTGCTCTCTCACCTCTCCGTCTGTGAGAAATTGTTGTACTTCTTGTGCTGCTCGTAGCAGTTGAAGTGGAAGATGCACTCGATGAAGTGCTGCGAGAACATGAGCGGGTTCTTCTTCAGCAGCAGGTCCACCAGGCAGTACTCACACAGACTGAGGGGACACACCTGGGTTTATTTGCTGCCACCAGGTACCGTGGAAAATAAGAGCAAGCGGAGTCTGACTTACTCTGCGATGGAGGGATCAGGATCGACAAGCGTGACGGCGAAGCGATAGAAGAGAGAGCCCTTCCACTTCACAAACTCCTCCTAAATCACACACACACACACACGCGCACACAGATTAAACACCACAGGCAGTGAGGAGAGACGCCGTCACTGTACATGTGTTTGTACCTGCAGCAGGTTCGTGAGCATGATGAGGCTCTGCTCCCTGATCAGCGGCTCCGGGTCCCTCAGGCAGGCCGAGATATTGCGGATGTAGCGGCTCAGCGTGTTCGGGTAGCGCACGCACAGGTCACACAGCACCACCACCACGTTGCTGCGGACGGCCAGCTCCGTACCGACCTCCAGCTCGCGAGCGAACGCCGGGATGTAGCGCACCATCAGGTCCTCGTGCTGCAGGCACAGCTTACCTACCCAGAAAGGGGTAAAGTCAGATTGGGAGGCCAGAGGGAACATTCATTATGAGCAGAACCTTTTTTTCCTGTCGATACTGAATCAATTAAAACAGGTTGGGGCTACTGCTCCTCTCATTCAGCATCCAATTAGTGAACCCGTTTTGTTTCTAGTCTGAGGTTAAGATTGCAATTGTGCATTTTTACTTTACCAGGTCTGCAAAATCGGGAATTATTTTTATTAGGCTTTTTCATTTAATAATGAAAATGGACAGAATGGATGTTGTTGGCTATAGTTGGTTAATTCAGTTAATTAATGTTATATTTTGCAAAATATATGATGAAATCTTGTTTAATGAATGACACTGAATATAAAGTAACCTACAAACTAATTTTGTTATTTTTTCCCCACTTTCGTCTTTTTATTCTTGTATGATTTAAACAAAAATCTTAATCTGATTTTGGGCATTTCCCATCTCAGACTTGCCTTAGACTGAACTACTAAAAGTTTTGGTTTCCCTATCTCAGGGTTGACTTGGACTCGGCCTTCACTCGGGCACAACGTCTCCCGGCCTTGACTCGACCACTAAATGTCTTGGTCTTGATTCAGACTCAATGTATTCCGATCTCAATCTTGACTCAGACTATGTGTCTCGGACTTTGACTTGACTACTAAAAGTCTTGATCTTGACTCTGACTGTCTCCCAGGCTTGGTCTGGACTTGGACTGTATGTCTTTCGGTCTCAGTCTTGACTCAGACTCTAGCAGTTAGTGTGCGGATTAGTGTGTGGTTTAGGACACAGCCCTGGTATGTTTAGCACAGAATAAGGGTTTGTGATCATCTCTCTGCTCCTTCTAGTAGACGAGGGATAAACTGCTGTAACTCTCACTGTCAAACGGCAAAATAAAAGCCCCTTAGGATATGAAACTAAAGTGAAAATTGTATTACGATTACGCTTTGTCAGACTGATATTCATCTGTAACCTGGGAACACTGATCTAAGGTAAGAGTGCAGGGACAAAGATCCAGGACATGGCCAGTAGGTGTCAGTGTGCTCCAGGAAAAAGATTACTGATTACGGTAAAGTATTAAACAATAAAATTGGATATATGACGGTAATATAAAGGACACAAAGGGACAAAAAGGGTCTGTGTGTTCTACCCAGGGTGATGACGGCGGTAGCTCGGACCACGGTGGGCATGGAGTTGGGCTTGAACTGAGACAGAGGTTGACTGGCTGGAAGCTCTCCGTCTAAAACAAACAGTCACATTAAAGTCTCTATAAACAAACACCGGGCCTAACCAGTGGACGTAACCAGTGGACGTACCCGGCTGCTCAGACGGAGTGAGGATGGACTGAACCAGCAGGAAGATCCTCTTCTGTACTCTGGCTGGACAGTGCAGAGAGGCCACGCCCAGGGTGTACAGGTGCTTCACCTGAGACACAAACAAAACTCAGATGCTCCAGCTTCAATCTCATTATGAGCATTTCACACACGGCTCTTACCAGCAGCTCCTCGTTCAGGTTCTCAGCCCCTCCCTCACTCAGGAGGATCCCAGACAGGAAGCTCTCGCAGGCTGTGACCAGCTGACCGCAGAACTCATTGAGAAAACTCTACAACACACACATGTTTAAAGACAGAGAGATACACAATGTGCGCTGGGGTGGCGGCGAGCGAGCCGTCACCTTACCATGGTGTCCTTGACGTCGTCCGATTGGCCGAGACAGAAGAGAGCATCCACACAGGCGCTGATCACCTCCAGAGGCAACGTGAAGCCCTTCAGCCAGGCCATGATGTCATCTACAGTTATACCAGTTTGAGCAGTTAACAGGCCGTCCACAGACTTCTGTTACAGAGTCAATACAGAGACCTGCGTCAACTCACCCACGATCCTTAGCTTGGTGTCATCATTTAGGCTTGCTGCGATATGACCGATGACATCCAGGATGTGGCAGGTCATGGACGTGTTGACCACTGGGGACCTGCAACCACATGTTTGGTATTCACTCACTCATTGATCTATAAAATATGAAGAGCAAACTGGGGAAGGAAATCAAAACGCTGCTCTTTTTTAAAACAAGGCTATAAAAGGCTTTGTGCCACTGCAATGGATTTTTCAGCTACAACGATATATTTATAATTGAAACGTAATAGTAAAGAAATGGAATTCTCTGAATGGAATTTTGCCTCTACCTGCACCTTCCTAGCCACTTTTTGTTTTACATAGAGACAGAAAAACACCCCACACACGTTGGTTCTCACTTCAGGTTACTCCCTCTACGAGGTAACATTTTTGGGATAAAATTTTAGGGACGTTACCCAAGCTCACAGAATTTCTCCACAAGTAATAGAATCTGTTGAGGAACTTGTCAGGATGAGTTTTTAAATTAATTCTCAATTTAACATGTGATTTTCCACCACTGCTTCATCGTCTGTTCTGGAAACTTCTTCCAGGGGACTCATTCCCTCTTGGTTGTGTGCAGCCAGCGAGGTATGTTTTTCTGCTCGTTTATATTACGGGTCTACTGTGTGGAATCGTTAATGTGTGCATGAAATGGTAGAATCATGGAGTTGTGTGCTTATTGGAGGGAGTGGTGTGTGTGGCAGGTCAAAGTTCAAATGCTGGGTAGGCAGTAGAGTTAAACTCAAGTTTTCAGCGATATCTCTGTCGCATTTGTCCATCCTATGTTAACAGTAAAAGGTCAGTTAATGACAGGGCAACAACCTGTCTCACAGAATGTAACAACAGTCGGTAAAGAGCACAGACCTGCGTTCCTTAGCCAACCGTTACCAAGAACAATGTAGATTCATAACAGGGTTTGACTGTAAAGGAAGTGAAGACAGTTTCATTTATGGCATTTAGCAGACGCTTTTATCCAGAGCGACTTATAATCGATACAATCTTAGAGCCCGAGCATTTGAGGGTTAAGGGCCTTCTCAAGGACCAAACAGTGGCAGCATTTGAACCTGATCCATAGTCCATTAACTTAACCACTAGGTTACCATAGTCCCACACAGAATACGGACCTAACTGTGTGGTCCCAGGCCTCGAGAATGGTGCCGCAGTCGAGCTTGGAGGAGGAGCCGGCAACTTTGGCCAGCAGGAGCCAGGCACCGGGCGCCCTCTCGCCTTGCGTGTGCCAGATCAGGCTGTTGACCAGAGCTGTGGAGACGCTCTGCCGCCGGGACCAGACGCTGAACGCCTTGCTGAAGTAGCGCCTGCAGAAAACGAGGGAACCTTTTAACGAAGCAAAGTTTTATCCGCGCTTTGATAGCAAGAACAGTCGGGAACTCACCACAGGTCCTGACAGGAGTCACACATGAGCTCCAGCAGCTCCCAGGCCAGCCTCTGAGAGGCGTCGTCGTCCTGGTAGCTCTTGCGACTCTTGATGTGGGTGACGATCTTGTTGTCGAGGCACTCCAGCGCCTTTTCCTGCACCGTGCTCTCCGAGTCGATCGCGGCGGGCACCACGCCCTGCAGCCACGCCTCCTGCACTGCAACGCTCTGAGGTAGCGCCTGGCGAGGCCGAACTCAGGGTTAGTCGAGGAATACTTTTTAAAAGGGTCTACATTTAACACGAGCTGAAGGAACTCACAGTGAGAAGGTCCATGAGGCACTGCAGCGCCTTTTTCTTGACCGAGACGCCTGGGTCTCGACAGCGCTCGGACAAAAGCTCCAGGTTCTCCGGAGTGCAGGAGATCACGCCATGCTTCAACAGGCTCGTTATGGTCTACGGGTGAACAGCGAAAGGTGAGAGAGACACGGTAATATGTTAAAAGAGATCGGAGACAGGAACCCGGACAGAAGAGCGCTCGTACCTCCAGGGCACACTTCCTGACGTTAGCTTTGGGGTCGCTGACACGCTGCTTGAACAGAGCCAACGTTTCCTGATCTGGATGAAAAACGAGAACAAATCAAAACAACCACTGGAGAGATTCTAAACTCAGTTCTGACAGTTAACTAACATTCAATAGCCGAGGCGCCTGGGGTCAAAGTGTCAGCGATGCCGCGGGTTGCTCCACACAGTTGCTTGCTCAGCTCAATGGTGCGGAAAGTTAATGCTGTTTTCTGGACCGTCTCCGGTCTTTTCAGGGTCTCTGCATCAGAAAAACAAGACGTCAGTGCTCGGCTTGCTAATACGCTCTACTTTAAAGCGCGGTGACGCTTACGCTCCGAGCGGCCCGTCTCCAACAGAGTCTGTGCACCACCTGAAAATCACAAAAGAGCCTGGTCAGAAGTGCCAGCGGCAATAACCCACGATGACACCAGACAAAATCCGCGACGTACTGCTGGAGGAAGAAAACAGCTCTTGGATCCACTTCGTGGCGTTTTGGCTGGGCAACTCCAGACACTGAGCCAGGCAGTGCATGGCATGCGCGCGGACGGTGGGCGAGACGTCCGAGCGGCGCCCGTACACCACGTTGCGTACCAGGAAGCGGTGCGAGAGGTACAGCTCCAATTCGGGATCCAGCTCCTCTGAGGCTTCGCGTTCCTCCTGAGCCAGGAGCACCAGGGTTACATCCAGGGCGAACATCCGGAACGCCACCTGCAGGCCAAGACATGATTCAGAGGGAGAACCCAGGCTTAAACATCCAGTAAAGATTAGTGAAGCACTGGAACAAGTTATGAACCAAAAAAAAAACACCAACCAAAACCCAGAAGTTTGTTAGTTCACCTTTTGTAACAACAACTTTGTTCTTATGTTGTTTTTGAATAGCACATAAGAAAAGGGATTAACAAGTCACGCATACCCAATTTAGGTCTTCTTGAGTCTTGTTAAGCTGAGTTAAGTTGAGTCGAGCTCAGTCTTTGGCATGCAAGTCTAAGTTAGAGCTAGTCGAATCTTGGGCATGAACCCAAATGGAATCTGGTTGAGTTTAAGGCATGTGAGCCCAAGATAAATCTAGTCAAGCATGACTCTTGGGGGTCCAAAATCAAGTGCAACTCAATTTGGGGCACGTGTGTCTTGAGTCCAATTTGAGTCCTGGGTGTGCGAGCATGTGCTTAGTTGAGTCTTGAGCCCCCAAGCCAGAGTTAAATCTAGATGAGTCTTGGGTGTGCAAACCCAAATCGACTATAGGTGTGTCTTAAGCATGATAACCTGAGTTAAACTGTGTCAAGTCTTGGTCATGGGAACCCATGTCAGGTCAAGTCTTTGGTATCTGAGCCCAGTTGAGTGGAGGTTTGGTGTTTACAGAGCAGCATGGAGACTCACCCTGGTGTTCAGGGAATAATTATAGAGCCACTTCACAAATGCAGCGTAGTCCGGACACGGCATCTTAACGACCAACTTCCCAATAGCCTGAGCACCACTGGCCCTGTATTCTGCCCTCTCAACCATCTGTCTCACACACACACATACAGAGCTGAGACATCTCTACAAACCATACATGTCCAACATTAATCACCATCACACGGTTGTGACTCTACCTGGTGACAGATGTGCTGCAGCAGGATTTTGACTAGCGGCCTTGTTGCCTCCGTTTGCTCCTCCACGACGTGACTGTACGACATCATTGGACCCGTTAGCACGAGATATTCAGCTACAGCCTCAGCACCTGCTCAACCACTAAACCCTTCTCACCTGATGAAGAACACGGCCTGGTCTCTGGCATTGCAGACGGCCTGCGAGGGGGCGAGCAGGCACGGCTTTCCCCTCTCCTTCCTCATCATCAGGATGACGTACAGCAGACGGTGAAAGACCCGACGCCGACACTGCAAAAGACAGCCTCCGATTAAAAAGAACCAGGATTATGACACCATTTGCTTTCCACAAATCCCTGTCTGAGCACATGGCTTCTGACCAACCTCATTTCCTTCTCCCTCAATGGAGGAGCAGAGCAGCCAAAGGCCATGATAGGCCAGCTCAGGAAGGCTCTGCAGCCGATCCACGTCACTGAGGAAAGATGTGAAGGGTTAGCTCGAACCCGGGTTTCAGTTTTGACTTCAGACAGGTACAACTGAGGAAGGGGAGGCTGAATGGGGGAAGGGAAGATTGAACTTACCACTTCCCAGAAAACGAGAGCTTGCCCACGACTGGCTCGAAGTTGGTGAGTTCGGTGAAGAGCTGTAGGTGAAATCAGGGTTACACACACGTACCAAAACAGGTCTAGTAAACGAGCAACATCATCATCATCATCATCACACTGACCCGCACGCAGCTGTCGGCACTCTGTGGTTTGTCCTTGAGGGAGAACTTGTCCAGCAGCCTGAGCAGATTCCGGATCAGCCCCACGACGTCCTCACGCATCCTCAGCAGATCCTGGGCTGACAAGTAGACCTTGTCCTCTTCCTCGTCATCATCGTCGTCGTCTATCTCCATCTGAAGGGTGAACACACAGCAGCTGTAAAGCTTCCAGCATGACGGGACTCAGACCAGAATCAGAGGAACGCCTCATCACCTCATCGGTGACCTTCCTCTGAGGCTTGGACCTCTTGCTGCTCTTGGCGTCGCTGTGCAAGTCCTTCTTGCGCTTCTTCCCTGAGTCCTGCGGCCAGCACTTCAGCACCACTTCCAGACAGGTATCGAACAGGATCTGGTGGAAGACCTTATTGGCAACGCTACCTGTAATGGGAAGAGTCGGGAAAAGACGTTGTGGGTTCCGGTTCTGGGGTGCCACCATCTGAACTCCAAAGCTTAGCAACACACCTGGGATTTTGAGGAGCAGCAAGTAGATGGAGGCGGCCTGCAGGCTTCGGCATCTTTTCTCCAAGCTGGGGGATTTGCATTTTGCGCCGAGAATGAAGCTGGCCAGCACAGCCACCAGGGTCTTCACCGACACCCCGGTCTCTCCGAACACGTTCCACACATTCTGTGGATGAGAAATCGCATGGTCACGTGATCTTGTGAGCATGTAGCACTGCACAGAGCTCCCAGAACTACCTGAGCATCTTTGTCCGTGGAAAATGGTAGCAGGTGCTCATAGAAATTCTTGAAAACTTCTGCATTTTCTGTTATTTCCTCTTCGACAGCAGGGTCCAGCGGCTCGATGTCAGCAAACTCGCAGTCCCACACTGTGTCAACCCAGACTAAGCATATAACAGGTTAAGAAAAATCTATTAAGTATGTTATAGTCACTTATTGTAGTATGGACGTTTGATTTAGAGCTTAGAATACAGACACGACTCAAGAATCGACTCTAACTCGGCTCAATTGACTCACGTTATCTCAACCAAGAAACAAAGTCGACTCTTTGATTCAGGGAATCGAATTCTTGTTTACATCCAGCATTTCAAAACGCGTATCATCATTATACATATGTTATAGTTTTCACAATATTAAAAACTAAACATTTCACAAGGTATTGCGCATAAAACATTATTTTGCTCTCAAAATAGGAAGCAACACACAAAGCGTTACGAGATTGATAAAATTTGCCGTCAAGTCTAACATTTAAACGCTGCTTTATTGTTAGTGTTACTGAAAATTTACTAGTTACTTATACTAACTAGTAAATGCTTTAACTCAAAGGTTAAGCTAGCGAATACCAAAGTTTACGTTTTGCATTTGTTTCCGTTAAAATACGTGGGCCGCATCCCAAACCGCACACCGATAACTAAATAGTGCACATAAATCAGTGACGACATCACTAATAGTACACTACTTTGACACACTACGTAATCCTACAACTGAAAATTTGGGACCCGGCTCTAAATGCTATGGTTATAACCTAACCTACCCTTTACGATCAAACGTTTAATAACGTTCAACGAAAAGGAGCGATAAGCATCACTTCTAAAGTATGAAAAAAATAATGCGAGGAGTCTATCGTACCTGTAGAAACAACATTTAATTTCAACAGCTCTACCGCCCGCATCAGCTCCATCTTCCCTCGAATCAGCGCGCCAATTCCATCTGACAGTCTTCCCGTCGTGCACTGCTCTCTGACGCTTCCTTTAAGCGCCACCGCAACTTTCCGTGAATGAAAGTTTCCGATTTAGAAGAGAGTATTTGTGATTATGGATTTGAACAATATTATTGTCATTGATCACCTCATAGAAACGGGGCTCGGCATTGCTGACCCCCCTCTCTCTTTCTCTCTCTCTCTCTCTC
>JAVSBU010000094.1:241630-254053 GCA_033118015.1 Loricariichthys derbyi | reverse complement strand
AAAGTGACAAGTTATTATGCTGATGTTTTTCTGTCATTAGTTTACTCCCCAATTAAAATTGTTGAAATTGTAAACACATGTTTTTAGTCTCATTTATCCCTTGTCTGAATGAGGCATTTGTCATTTTTTTCCTGGGTTGCATGTGCTGCTCTAACATAAATGCTGGCCCCAGGCTGGCCCCCCTATTAAAACTGGTCTAGAACCGCCTCTGTGTTTTACTACCAGGAGATGATCTCGTCCAGTCAGCCTTTATTGTCTTATCCGTTTAATCCTAGTTCAGTTCATTAGACACAGGGTGCAAGGGGGTACAACTCTAGAGAAGGTGCACTCATACACACGTTCATATATTAAGGACACTTTGGAAACACCAATTAACCTAACAGGCACGTCTTTGCAATGTAGGAGTGCCCAGAGAAAATGTCCCCGTACATGGGGAAGTGTGCAAACACCACACGGACGGAACCTGGGCTCTACCTGTTCTGCCTAAATTCTGAGATTATTTTACGGTACTTAGTAGAGTTGGGGGATTCAAGTCACATGACTTGAGTTGCAAATTTAAGGACTTGAGACTTGCTGGACTAACACTGACAGAAGAATTGACTTGGTGTTTATGACTTGAGACTAAGAGACATAAATTGATTTTGTTTGCTACATATTTGCATTTTTAGGTGCCAAAAAGTGCTATGTTGAAACATGACTGGGCAATTTCTAAATGTCAGTTTAACTCTAGACCACAGTCTTTTGACTGATATAACTGAAAACTTGAGCTAGAGCTTCATCATTCTGTATGATTTGAGTTACTTGATATAGAAAATGAAGACCTGCTTTAGACTCATACCTCTAGGATGCGTCCTTATCTAGAGCGACTTCAAAATTACAACTAAACAGCCGGGGGGTTAATAGGCACCGTGCAACACCAAACAATAACAGCTGGACAGTGCTGGGACCACAACCATCGACCTTAATGGTCCAGTGGATTTCCTGTGAAGTATTAAACCATGAATCACCTGGATACACAAACACATCTTAGATGGAATTATGGAGCATCCAACCATCTAAACATCACGATAAATGACTGGCATCCAGACTTGATGGGTGTAATAAGGGATAACTGATGTTTGTTTTTTCGAGGCCAACGTGTATTAAGATGTGAGATATGGGGGATACAGGACTGCCATGACATGGATGATTATTTGTTGTTCATACTATTGCTTTTAAATTGTATGTACAGCACCGGTTACACTCCTGAACTGAACGACATTGCTCAGGAGAAAAACAAACCCGTCTCGCCCCTCACAGGCAGATGTGTCTCTGTGGATGTCCATGGTCTTCTGAAGCTCAAGACTGTGTGTAACAGGCTTACTTGTACGAAAAACATTAATTTTTTTAGGGCAAATACTGTCACATCAGTTTAATTTCCACATCCTAACAGTCTGCTTCTGGTGTTTTAGTTATGTCACAGGAGATGAACAGTGTCATAATGTGCAGTTAAAGGAAGCAGAGCGAGTTCAAGATTTAATCAGAGATTCTCAGCATTCATGAGGCTGTCATGGGGAAAATCCACATCCGATGCACCATACGGCCAATTCAGGTCAATTATTCACTGAAAGATAAGTACTAATTACTTAAAATGATGCCTCAATAACTAACGGAGTAAACGTTGGATGGTTTTCCAGAGGCCCTTTGCCTGCTGTGGTTTCCGACCCTTTGGACCTACCTTGATGGTTGCTAGCAGAAGATCCTGATTTCTCCTGAACCACCTGCAGACCAAAACTCTTAAGAACATTCACACAAACTCTTACTGTCCTGAGACTCTACACTAAACGTCTTATATCCAATAACCCACATTTTAAAACATTTGCCAACTAATCAGGGTTATGTTTGCAAAATGAGAACATGAATGAAAGACCAACAGCCTAGAATGACTTTTTTATATATATATATATATACACTGGTCCCATTATTTCCAGTTTTCTTCTTAGTAGCATTGGTGAGTTCATGGACACCATTTTTCTCTCATGAATGAATACAGACTGTGGCACATTGCTGATAAAACCGAAGGCCACAAAGCTTTTGGCCATTTTCATTCAGAAAAAGCACCAAAACTTACCGAGCTCTGAGCCAGGAAAGCTTTTGTCTCTGATGAACCACATCTGATAAAACGTGGCTGATAAAAGGCAGGCAGCAGTGACAGAGATTATTACAGACAGATTGGATAACAATTCCCAGAAGCGCTGTCAGAGGAGATCACATCAGCCCCATGGACAACACCAATATGTTTCTTCCCAAAGTCTGGAGAGAGTTAATGACTAAGATCTAAATATCCATATCGTCTACCAGTGCTGCTTTGAAGGAAACATTTTTATGCCAAACTTTGTGGTCAAACATGCATGTTGCAAATTCTTTTGCCTAAAATATGAATGGAGCAGAATCACCTCATGGGTGAGTTAAAGGCCTAAAACAAACAAAAAAATTTGTGGCCTACGACTGAAACACACCTCCACGAATTCAGACAAGAATTTCCTGTAGACTTGTAGGGCTTCAATAGACCTGCTAATTCAGCCACTTCCTTCAGACTATGGCCTTTGGCACATCCAGATGCAAAGCATCTACTTTGTGACCAATTTTCCACATGTCAAACAAGACATTCACTGCTCTGTACCACCTCTTCACAATCAAGGAATCCCAACGCCCACCCTGCAGAGAATTTGTAGCCTAATCATCCTCATGCATCATCATCTGCAGGACCCTGGATTTACTACAACCTTACGCATATAAGGTAACTTTTGTATTGTCTGTAGAGTATACCTTGATTTGAAATAAAACATTTGACAACTTTAAAATAAAGAATTTACCCAGGAAAATATAAAGGCTGTAAAAAAACCAAGCACCAACAAACAACAACTGCTTCTTTTGAATAATAAGAGTTGGTATTAAGAATCGGAGGTATCCTTTTTTGGGCCATAAATGAATAGTACCATCCTTATCTAGAGCACCTTAGAATGAACAAGCCCTGAGGGCTAAGGGCCTTGCTCAAGGTCCCAACACCAGCAGTGCTTGGATTTGAACAGAACCCAAACTGTCCCACTAGTAGCAGTTCATATCTAACGAGGTCCATCACCATTTGAAATTTTTTCTGTTAACAAAATGAATTATTTGACTTAGGGTGCCAAATTGTCTCGGTAAGGCTGTATAATTAATGACGTGCCATTTAAGCACTTGATTTAAAAAAATCACAAGGTACTTGTTCAGATCACTGAGAGCCAATTAAGATTTAAGTGCCGTAAATGAATCTCGTTAGTCTAAGCAGCTTCACCCTAAAAGTCGTTTGATCGGCAAATCAAAGGATGTCGTGAATCGTTAGATCCGAGGCAATTTTGCTCTCTAAAAGATTCACTAAGAGACAAAGATTAGCATAATTTAATTAATTAGTTTCACAAAGATTTCTCGTTACCTCCGAGCCAATCAGATATGTCTGGTGTCTGAAATTTGCTCATATACAGCTTAGTCCTCAAGCTCCAACACTAGAGGAAGCCCAGTTCACCTGTTACTCAAATATTAATCCTTTCTGTATTCACTTCCAAGTTTGATAAAACTCCATAGGTTTAACATGGCAGAGGTCTGGGTTCAAAGCTGATGGTCCAAGGCTGGATATGAAGTGAAGCCATCAAAACGCTCATCAAACGTTTCTTCTAGCTGCTGAACAGACTCATGGAGGAACTTCTAAACATTTTAAGGTTATTAGATTTTATCTCATCTCAGTCGAGGCTGGATCCAGACTTCGCCCTCCGTAAACCTCCAGAACTCTGAATCCTGAGGAACTAAGTTCTTTATTTATTCAGGAACTGTGACCAAGTGAGCTCTCGAAACCAAGGAAGAATGTGCGTGTTGAAGGGTGACATCAGGTCACAAAGGTGTAAATTCAGCCCCGACGGCTACATCACAAGTCACTTTACGAGAGCAATGTTTCACTGGAACCCAATGTTTTGTTTTTTTTCTGCCCCACCGGAAAAAGTGCTTCAGGGAAATTTGGGGGAGTGGTAACCTGGTATTTCAACAAATATGCTTTATGCCACATGCTGTCGATCAACCAAGGCATTGTTCCAAAAGCAGTCTGCTGCCAGAATAACGATTATTTACACAAACCTACAAGACATCCAGTATTGGTGGTGTGAGCTCCCCGAAGTCGGTGTTCTTCCCTCAATTTGAATAAATCAGTTTCCTAAAGCAGGGTAAGCCTATTTTGGATTATTGTTTCATTTGAAACATCCAACCTCTAGTTCAGCCTCAGGTTCCACGTTGACTGTGGGGCTTCCAGGATTTGTTCTTGTTTCGTCATGGCTTTAAACGCTTGAAGGATCAAATAAATTAAACAACCAAACAAGACAGTTGAGTCCTGAGACCTCACAACACACACAAGGTCACATCTTCTCTCTGTCTATCCTCTGTCCTGTACAGGATAAAAAAACAAGGCCCTATTTCAAGTGTAGTTCTGCTACCATTCAGTTTTGGAGACAGATTGTATAAGGTGGACCCCAGAGAATCCCTTGGATGCATCGACTGAAATCAAACTGGGTCAGCCTCCTACCTACCAGACCCTCCTGTTCCTTTCACAAACGCACAGAGCGCCCGCTCCCCCATCAGCGGTGTTCACCAGAGGACAAGGAGGCAAGACTCTGGGGGTGTTTCGAAATTGCATCGACGGTCAACAGATTGATGTCGGCCTCCAAAAAAAACAAAGATTCGACCGAACGCCCCAAAGCCATGTGCAAGGCTCGTGTGTCGGCTGCGTCCTCTAATGACTCAGCCATCTGCTGAGCTCCATAAGCCATAAACGAATAAAATATGGATGCAAGTCCATGCAGCATGTTTAAATTGAAGCAATATTCCACGCTTGCTCTGAGGGGGTAGGTGGTTACGTAAGGGCAAGCGCCGGCTTTGTGTATCTGCAGTGCAAAACTGGAGGGGAGGGAGGGGAGCCAGCAAAACAACAATACTGACTCAACACCATCACCGAGAGGCAGGAAGCGATGAGTCAATCCAGCCAAGACCTCTCTCTCGTGTCTGGAGTCTGCTTGCTACAATCAGGTACCACTGTACTCCGTATTGGCCATAGGGGCACGTTAAGACTACCAGAGACATCTGATGCCATTGTGACACAATTCAATCGTCTTGTACCCAACATGTTTGTCCTGCAGAGGGTTGTGATTACCTCAAGATGGACAATGAACAAATTCCACACGGTAAAAAGACAATCGTCAGATTAAAGACTAAAGGAAAGGATGAACTACAAAGTGTAGCAGAGAGAGACTGAAGCATCACACTACATAATTAAAAATCTGGCAAACTCTCAAGCGTCCTCATGTGTAAAACCTCAGCCAGCAGCACGTCGGACCCATTTAAGTCCTGGCACAGTGATGTGCCACAGTGTCTGATCAGGCCTGCGGTGGAACAGTGGTGTGTGTTCCAGTGAGACCTTACCAAGAGCCAGGTGAGGTCACTACCAAGGGACACACAAGGGAAGACCCGTGCCATAGAAGCCAGTGAGGCTAATAATAAGGCATGTCCCCTAGAGGTGTGGCACAGGTCCAGAAAAGTCAAATAGTTATTTCTGTAGCCCTTTTTCTTACAACGGGGCACCGTCTCACATCCAATTTTTTAGAGACAATGTTTTAGCATTTAAGTACTGTATAAAGCCTAAATTGTGCAAGCTTAGGCAGACAATGGCAAGTAAAATCCTCCTAAACATTGTAAGGAAGAAACCTTGTAGGAACCAACATTTGACAAGGGACCAAACCTCCTTGGGTGGCTTGGATGATATGTAAGAACTGTGTCTGCTTATCTTATTGTCCAATAGCACCGTTCTGTTGACCAAACAAATGATTTCAGTGGAGTATTTGGGTCCAACTGTAGGGACCATTGAGCTCGGTGGTTGATTGTTATTGTAGGCTCCTTATTGGGACCTGTGGTGGAGCAGCAAAGCCCAATCAACTGAGACCAATCTGGAGCTGCACATGAAGGCTACACAGTAGGACCTACTGAGATCAGTCATATATCAGCTGTAGTCCAGGACCTGCCCTGGAGACACTCGTGCCTCCTGGTGTAAATCTCAATATGAAAAACACTGAAGTCTGTGGCGTAGTGGTGCTGCTGGCATTTTTGGGAGGCGAAGTATTAAAGGAACATCGCCGCCTTAGATACGATGGTGAAGATAAGAAGAAAAGGATGTTTCTAGACGTTTGCCACATTTTTCGACCGTGTGCAATAAACACTCCGTTCTCTTCTTGTGAAGGGCTCATTGGGGTCATTTTTAATGCTGGACCACAGGGACCACCAACCCGGACCGCTGGTGGAGGCAACCGAGCCCCAGTAGAAGAACCAAGGGACGTCTGGCACCAAACTGTGTGAATGCAATCCAACGCTCGTTAATTTAACAAGCTACGGTGTCCTGCTAGGACATGTTTACCCCAGTGCTTTCAAAACAAGAAAGAGAGAGAAAAAACAGCAATTTACACCTCAGAAACCTAACAATTACTTCTCACCATGCAACAGGACGGAGTACGAACCTCATCTAACTGGGAAAACAAAGCCGTAAGTGACTGGCACGCTCCAGTCCAGTCGTCGGTACCAAGCGCTGGGCTGATAAAATATTTGGGGATGAGACCGCGCCAACGCTCGAGACAGTCACAGTACCACGTCTCCCTCTAGTGGCCATAAGGGGTGATACACCTGCATTTCGATTACACACAAGCTTTGGACTGGCCTCAGGAAGGGAGGCACCACCAGGATTCGACCCTGGATATTTTTTTTTTTTTTTTTTTGCACCATCAGTCACTAGAACATACAACAAATAAGTCAAGAGGTGGAAGGGAACATTATACATTTATTACTGAACCACCCTTTGAAATCCAGAAGACTGGGACTTGGGGTCAGAGAGGGGAGGAGGGGAAATAAACGAAAACAAAAACCAAAAATCATTGCACTAATTAGTAAAGCCGTTACTAGTAATAACTCTCATAGAAAATGTACAAACGTTTGTTAAAAATTTTTATATCAAGCCTTCAAATGATTTTGGTTACAGATATTATACATAAGAAACTACATTGTGTTAAACAATACATCGGTATTTTTAATGGAAGAGAGAAAAACAAATTAAAACCCATAAAAAAATCTGAAGTATTTGTTTAGCAAATAAGAGGAACGAAAATCAAGAACACCATAAATAGTAAAAATGAGGTAACTGCTATTGTACCAAGCAGGAGGGAAAAAAACAAAAAACAAACACACAAAACACTTTGTAAATAAAACCTTGGTTTAGTAACGTGATCTGTAGAGGAACGGACCAAACGCTGAGGGGGGGAACCTTAACATAAACGATACTAAATGGACGACGTCGGAGGCTGAAAGGCATCGGCTGTTAAGACAAAGTTAGCGGCCTACGACAGCCTCGCGACGCTAAGCGGCCTGCCAGAAACCACTCACAACCGTTTGTTACGCTTCACACTGTCACGCAAACATGGGTCAGGAACAACAGCGGGGTGCTGTCACATGTTCAATACGGAGGAAGCTCGGAGTAAAGAGCGAGAGAGGAAGCTGACCAGAAATCGTTTCCAGGCTTGCATGGGACAAAAGAGGGCGGAGTTTCATCGATGCAAGCGGCAGTTGCAGGGTGACGAAAACCAAGCTAGGCAAAGTCAGACAAGCTAGCTGGAGATCGGCTCAGCTACCTCGAATAACGTCATGGCAACAAACCCTGTACGTTAAATACTCAAATTACAGGCTTTAAATGACATAAGCAGGCTCCGTCCTCTCAGCGCCGTGACAGCCTGAAAAACTGAAAAGTGCAAACCCAGTGCTAGGTGAGTTCAGTTTCCCCCCCTACAAAACTAGGACCTTTCTGGATCGACGCTCTCCGAACAGAAGCATGCACACCTGACTCTGCCCACCACTAACGGCAGTACGATACAAAAGTTCAGAGTACTGGACATATGTACGCAAACGGCAACTTTTCAATGTCCGTAGTCAATCAAACCTTGTCCACGACTCTAAGTGACGGCTGACTGATTTGGTGTCCCTAACCTTTTCATTGGCTGCTCTTGAATATTTAAAGACTTACACAAATCAATAGCCATCTGAAAGTGGGTTAAAGATTACGTTAAATGCCAACAATTAACATTCTCAGATGGGGTCACCGCGGTTCAGACGAGGTCAATCCAGAAAAAAATCAGATGGGAGGAAATGCAAAAACTGATAATGCTACGATGTGATAATGTAACAATGTGAGATTCAACTGAACGACTCGAGTGACTCACCGAGAGACTCAAACGACTTGGTGCTAAGTGCTGAACCGAATCAAATAGAGAAATCCAAAGAAAGCTTTAGTGTTAACAGGCTTCTTCGCTCCTCTTTTGCTCATCATTTCCCCAAAACACCCGGTGGGTTAAGTTCTAAAATGGGCTGCCTGTTTGGAGGAATTTACTCCAACGAAGGCAGAGTTTCACCACAAACCAGCAACTGCGGAAAATCGGAAATAAATTATATCTGATATCCTTGAACATTCTGGTGGAAAATTAAATTTGTTCACCTTGGCAACCACAAGGCAATACAGCAAGTTCACGCCGGTACCCACAAGCAAGGTTGCCAAATTGGGCACTTTTCACTCTTGATTAATTACTCAAAAAGGGGGTCAAACTTGGGTGGTTTAGAGTTGAGCTGAACCAGCCACGCTACAAACCAGCCCAGCTATATTGCGTCAGGTATTCAAGAAATCGGTTTTCTGAACTGACAATCAACAGGCCAAGTAATAATAAACCAAATCTGGCAAGCAAGAATTTATCATTTTGGGACCCTTTTCATTCTACTTTACACAACCTTAGGCTAATTCCTGGATTTAAATAAAAGTGGGAAAACAATCCTTGACACACCATGAAAAATCATGACTTAAGATCTAAAAACAGAACTGGGTTGCCAGATTTGTGTACAACACACTGCAATTATGCAATTATATATGGCTAACTTTACATTGATTAACGCAGCGCAAGAACTGATCCAATCTGGCAACCGATCCTTAATGCACCAAGAGCGGCGTTCAATCTGACGGCCTCCTGGGTGCTTTCATACCAGCGTGGAGTGGTGTTAGGGGCTTCAACAAAGAACACCAGAGACCTGCTGGTGCATAAACAAAACGCGGTGGGGGGTGGGGGTGGAGTCACGTCGGCGTAACGTCGCAACATCATTGCCTACTTTAAGCAAAAGACGAATTGTACTAACTTGTACCCACTGCCCGTAATTTACACATGTACCTTCCACCTGCCCAGTGATGGGAAACAGCCACACGATCTCAGACCAAGGAAGGCAAACAGTGATGCGCACCAGCTACGAGCCTCCTACACATCCTGACCAATCGCACCACCACATGAGAGCGGGAAGCCAGTGTTCTGTACCACACACACGCACAAAAACAGGATAAATAACAGCCCTCCGCCCCAAAAAAAACAAAAAAAAAACCAAACCCCACTCAACTGCCCCCCCCCACCACACACACACACACACACACTCACAGTATTCCAATTCTATAAGACTGCTAGATCGCTGCACCCAACCCACCATCTTATAATACAAATAGACGGCTTCTAACTTGTGTAGAACACGCACGAGTTGTGTTACTGTATACGAATTGTGTTACGCTGTCCCTCTATAACGATACGTACGTACATACATACATATATATATATATAGGCAAGGTTTTATTGGTGAGGAGAAAAGAAAGGAAAGGGAGCAGCTCCTGACGCCGCTTCCTCGTGTCGATTGGGGTGTTGGCGCACACACACACACACACACACACACACACACACACACACACACAGACGCAATTAATGCAAAGGCAGTGATGCTGACCTGAACCGTAGTTACAAAGTCTGCTGTCCTAGGAGATGACCGTGTGCGTGTGTAAGCAAAAACCTCTACAAAGTGTCTAAGTGTGTATCAGGAAGCAGAGGCAGGAGCTCAGTCCAGTGTTCAATGGATCAGATGTAATTCACGGTGTGCGCGTGTGTGTGTGTAGACGTGGGATCGTCACTCTGAATCCCGTTGGACCTCGGAAGCGTCTGCGCGGCAGATGGGGCAGGTCCGGTTAGCCTGAGCAGGGAAAAAAAAAAAAAGAAAAAAAAAATGGTTAAAAGGTGCCATCAGTAATAGCTGCGGAGGAATGTCAGCTAGGAATTCGTAGGAGTGACGACTCACCTTGAGCCACTTGTCAACGCATTTGGTGTGGAACTCGTGATTGCAGGGCAGCACTCGCAGCAGCTGTCGGGACTCGAAGTCGCACATGCACACCACGCACCTGAAACGCAAATGCGCACACACAAATACAGGTTTAACGAGAGAAGGACTGGCAACCGTGCAATGAATAGAAGAATTTGGGCTCAGAGTTCAGAAAGCCAGCTGCATTTCGTTGGGATGGGGATACAAGCACCTGAACCCCTGTAGTCACCCATCAATTACTCGACGATGTTCATCTTATCATTAGGTCTGTTTTTTTTTTTCCCCCTAAAAGCAGATAGCATAGCTACACCAATAGACATATGTCCAAATACTTAACTATACTTAATTACAGTGGAAACTTGGAATTCAAAACTATTATTCTACTGGTGGGTCCGGTTGAAATTTATGGTGAAAGTATGGTGGAGAATATTAACTCCTGCCACAAAGGCTCTGAGACCAACGACTCCATGAAGCGGCAGATTTTAAACAGAACTCTGTTTAGGACGTGTAATTACACCGCATTACCAGCAGATGGCACTGCACATTTTTAAACATACCCATCCCTGACAAACTACACCCCACTCAACCCCTGGGACTGTAGGGGGCGCTCTAGGACTTCAGAGGTTCCGGACTGAAGCTCGTTACTCACAGCGTCTGATCTGACTGGTGGTTGCTGGGGTTGAACCTGTAGGAAGGCAGCTGTTCGATGTCCGCTTTAGTCAGGCCACGGGGTTTGGCTTCACCTAGACGCTCGGCGAGATTCAGCAGCGCCTGCGTGCACAAGACCGCGCAGAGAAAAGTGAGCATAATTTTATTCGCCTTTGCAGATATTTTATTTTTTAGCAACGGCACTATAGTCAGGTTGCCAGATTGGAACAGATTTCGGCACATAATAGAATAGTAGTAAAAACATTCGAAACTGCAACTGAATTACTTTATATCTGGCAACCAATGCAATTTTCTGGCTGAAAATCCGAGATGCTACTCTCTGCAGAACTAAAGGAGAATTGTATCAGGAGTCGAACCTGATACAATTCCACCCGTGTACACCAAGATGGAATTTGTTCACAACAAAGTGCGAAATTGAGAAGCATCATTAAAAACCTTCAAACCCATCCATTTCACCAGATTAAAAACAGACTAATCAAGCACTCTTCAAACGCAGGATGCCACCATGGTTAAAATTCCCCTAAATTAACCAGCTGCACTGAAAACACTTTCAAAACTACATAATACCAGAGAAACATTAAGGTAATAACACTCAAAACTCAAATTCATGAACTCTGGCAACCAAACAATGGATTTGGACTAAATTCATATTGTACAATACACAAACTACATTGTATGTGGGAATCAAGAATTGGCCAATTAACCAGCTGTACTGAAAAAATGCTTTCTAAAAATACATAATACAGAAACACCATTGAACCTGGCAACCAAACTCATTTTCGGATTATAGGTCACCAGTCTGAGCATAATTTCACCAACTCTGGCAACCAAACAATGGTTTTGAATTAAGGTCATACTGTACAATACACAAAACTACATTGAATATGGGAATCAAGAACTGTTTTCTTGATTAGCAAAATTGGTACGCACAAGAAATCTGGCAACAGTTTCTGTGAGTCATTACAATTACTGTCATTTAGGCAATAATTTTTTTATACTTTGTTTCGCGGGCCTGCCGCTGGCCAACTTGGGCGAAATGGAAAAAAAAAATAAAATTTTACTTTTTCTGTTTTCGCAGACCCGCCCCCTATAAATCTTAAAATCTCGGAAAAAAATAAAAATGTATTTTTATTTTTATCCCCCCGCCGCTCAAAAATCTTTGAAAATCAAGCATACCTTTCCGAATACAGTTATCCAAAACACTAAATAAACGCATTTGAGACCCACTACCACAGTCGTGTTGTGCTCGCGCACAGGGCGGGTCATGAGACGATGCTGGCTGAATCCCAAATGGCTTCTCGCTTCCTACAGTAGTGCACTGAAACATACAGTATGTACTGGTCCTTCTCAAAAAATTTGCATATTGTGATAAAGTGCATTATCTTCCATAATGTAATGATAAAAAATCAACTTTCACATATTTTAAATTCATTGCACACCAACTGAAATATTTCAGGTCTTTTATTGTTTTAATACTGATGATTTTGGCAT
>JAVSBU010000094.1:97318-111450 GCA_033118015.1 Loricariichthys derbyi | reverse complement strand
AAGAAAGAAAGCAAGAAAGAAAGAAAGAAAGAAAGAAAGAAAGAAAGAAAGAAAGAAAGAAAGAAAGAAAGAAAGAAGGCCGCAAACAGGATGGTAAGACAAAATAATAAAAGAAAAATAAATATTTATAGAGAGTATGATGGACAGGGAAAAAAGTAATATCAGAAATATAACTGAAAAATAAGTTTAAAAAAATAAGTAATAACTCAAAAAATAAATAAGTCCTCCATTAAAAAAAAAGAAAAAAAAAGATGAAAGATCAGAACTGAGGGATAAAAGAGACGCAAAAAACGCAGCAAGCAAATAAAAGAAACCTGAAGAAAGAAAGCACCAAACAGGAGGGTAAAACAAAGAAAAACTGAAAAATGTTTTAAAAAATTAAAAAAGAGAATTTGAAGGAGAGGGCTGAAAGAGACAGCAGGAACGAACAGAGAAAAACAGCAAGCAAATGAAAGAAATTGTAAGAAAAATGCAAGAACAGAAGACAGCAAACAAAGAATGACAGAAGAAAAAAGACACACTCTCCACGGCCCTGAGCAGGATAAAAAAAAGAAAATAAAGAAGCAGAACGTCTTTAAAGCACAAAAAAGGAGTGAGGCAGAAAACACTGAAATAGAGATAAGTGATAGCAATGTGTGAGAGCAAAAAATAGGAGTCAAAAATCAAAAAGTTGGAGACGTTTAACAGATAGATTTGAACAGGACAAGAAAAAGAAGAGAGGAAAAAGGAAAAATAGCGCGAGAAAGAATATGATAACGAGCGGGAAAAAATGGAAGTAAGATCAGAACTGAGGGATGAAAGAGACAGGAAAAAAGAATAAAAAAAAAGCAGCGAGCAAATGAAAGAAACTTGAGGAAAGAAGAAAGAAAGAAGGCAGCAAACAGGACGGTAAGACAAAGTTTTTAAAATAAATCAAAAATAAAAGAATTGGAAGGAATGATAAAAAATCTAGAGAAAGTATGATAGATAGGGGGGAAAAAAGAAAAGAAAAAAAAGAAAATTTAAAGTACGATCAGAAATATAAATGAAACGGTTAGGCAATAAATAAGTCCCCCCATTAACAACTGGCTCGGTTTGGACACCGAACAGACGAGGCACCGCGAGACAAAAGGGCAAAAAAACAAAAAATAATAATTTGAATGTGTCTGGTGGGACTCTTGTCTTTTTACCCTCCGGTTGAGGGCTTGTACCAGGACCAAGCTCGTTGGCTGGCGTGGCTAATGTCACCACGAAGGTCTCGAACCTGTGGCCTTTCCAGCAGTGGGACCTCTGGTCCCTGTCGATGCTCCCTATGACCCGCTTGTGCCAAAGCGCTAGTTTTTGGGCGAGCCTGATAAGGGCTTAAGTGTCTTTCAAAGGGGTGCAGTGTTGACATTTCACTCGCTTTTTCTTTTTTGTTCTCTCTCTCTCTCTCTCTCTCTCTCTCTCTCTCTCTCTCTCTCTCTCTCTTTTCTATTTATAAGCCCTCGCTCCTCTTGAGCATTTCTTCCGAGTAGTGGATCAAAGGCGTTTGAAATGTGGCAGGGTGGAAGACTGCCATGCCAGCAAAACACAGGGAGCAGGAAAGTCTCTCGGTTCAAAAGCCAGATGTCTGCCATTCGACTGTACTCCCTAATTACATCTTTATACGTCGTTACTACAAAGGCGGCCGTCCGTTTAGCCGTCTCCTGCTACCCAGCTGCACCGAATTTCACCTGCCACGGTAACGTTATGGCCGTCCGTGCCAAGCCGAATGAACTGGGGGTACAACCCCCCATCCCCCCCACCCCCCAGCTTTCCCCCGCCACCTCAATCAAGCAAGCGTCCCAAACGTGAAATAAACAGCATTTATCTTCATTCCGAAACGATTTGCTGTCGCTCGGCTCAGCAAATCGTGCGGGTTGCGAGTTTGACGCGCAGTCGCATGCACTTTGCGAAGAGATGAATCAGCCACTTATTGGGGAGCCTCGTAGCACGTTAACACCCTACCATAAAGCTTTGCTTCAGATTCCAAGGTGGATTTTTCCATTGCCATATGATGAACCGTGTCCAAAAGGGTGATTGTGGGCATCAGTTTAAGAGAGGCTTCGATTAGAAGCGGATAAAAACTGCCTCGGCTCCCAGACTAGTGTGATTGGATTGCTTTTGAAGCCTTGTTGAAAAAAAAAAAAAAAGCAAAGCTTTTTATTTTGGACCCGTGTTTTAAGCAGGGGGGAAAAAACTTTGTGCTTCTTTTTATCACCAAACCTCTGGAGCTCGCTTCAGTCCAATTAGGTCTCATTAAGGTTCATCAGCGTAACGCGTCAGGCACCTACGCCGCTCCCAAAATAGGAGATAACAAGCTTTTCCTTTAACACCCTACAATCAACTCCAGCTCCCTTCGCATTCCAGAGAACCGTTGCCCCGGCAACATGGCCCAAGCACAGACTGTGTGGAGTCTGGCCCATGTGACCGTCCAGGGCAAAGAAAAACGTCCAACTCAGTGGGTAAAGGAGGAGAAAGTGTGAGTGAGATGGAATAAAAACAGCAGCAAAAGAGAGATTTAAAGAAAAGTTTCAGGAGAAAAGAGAGATCAAGAGAAAGAAAAAAGAAATGAGAGACTTTTACAGACAAGACACCTTAAATATTAAGAAAGCAGGAAAGAAGGAAGTGAATCATTAAAAAAGTGAGAGTGTGGAAAAACGAGAAAGTCAGCCATGCACACGAAAAAAGAATGTCTCAAAGAAAGAACGAAAAAAAGAAATATAAAAACCAAAAAAGTCTGATATACTCCCAACGACCCTGAGCAGGATAAAACAGGATAAAAAAAGCACAGGATGAGAAAGGGAAAAAAAAAGAAAAACACACAGAATTCTAAAGAAAAAAGAGAAAGAGAAGATGATTAAAGCACAAAAACCAGAGAGCAGCAGAAACAGAGACGAGCGACAGCGATGTGAAAAAGTAGGAAATTTAACAAATCTAGATTTAAACAGGACTACAAAAAAGTGATCAGGAAAAAGGAAAACTAACGAGAGATAGATAGAGAGAGAGAGAGGAAATGTGGAAGTAAAATCAGAACTGAGGGATAAAAGAAATAGGAAGAAATAACAAAAGACTGCGAAGAAATAAAAGAAACTTGATGAAAGAAGCCAGAAAACAGAAGGGTAAAAAAGTTTTCAAAAACAGAAAGACAATTTGAGAGTAAGAAATAAATGAAGAAAGATAAATATCTTGAGAGAGAGAATATGATAGAGCGGGGAAATAATGAAAATAAGATGAGAAGTATAAATGAGGGAGAAAGAACAAAGAAAAACAGCAAGCTAAAAAGAAACTAAGAAAGAAAAAAGAAACAAGACAGCAGACAGGAGAGCATAATTTAAAAAAACTGAAAAAAAAAGTTTTTTAAAATAAAAACAGACAAGAAAATTTCAAGTAAAGAAATGAAGGAATAAATATTGAAAACAAGAGAATGACAGACGGTGAAAAAAATAAAGTATGATCAGGAATAAAAGTGAGGGATGAACGACAGCAAAAGAACAAAGAAAAATAGCAAGCAAATAAAAGAAACTATGAAGAAAGATAAAGTGAGAAAGTAAGAAAGAAAACAGCGAACAGGAAGGCATGACAAAGAAAAACGAGAAAAAGTAAGTAAAACAGACAAGGCAGTTTGAAAGAAAGAAGTAAATAAAGAAAAATGTAAATAAAGAAAGAATATAATAGTGAGTGGAATAAAGGAACAATTAAAGTATGATCACAAATAAAATTGAGGGTTGAAAGGCAGAAAAAAATAAAAAATAAAAAAATCAGCAAGCTGATGAAAGAAACTTGAAGAAAAATTACAGAAAAAAACCCAGCAAACATGAGGGCAAGAAAAAGGGACAAAATCATTGAAGGAAAGAAATAAAATAAATATCTAGGGGAAGAGAATATGAGACAGCGAAAAAGGAAAAATGAAAGAACAATCAAAAATAAAATTGAGCGGTGAAAGAGGCAGTAAGAAAACAGAGCTCTCTTTCTCCATCTCTATATGAAAATGAAGGAGGTGAAAGTGTTCAATCTAAACCCTAACCCTGCCTGAATCCGCCTCCTTTTTCTTTCCCATGATCCCTCGTTCCATGGTTCGAGGCACACCGAGCGGTGGCGCATACCTCTGTTATCTGGCATCACCTCTGTAGCGGAGGGGCGCGATGGCGCAAACTAGAGCGTTACAGCGAGTCGCTGAGCTCTGTGGGAGGAGAAAAGGGTCAGAGTGCCCGTTACTCCTCTCAGGCTGGGGAAGAGAAGAAGACCCTCGTTCTTGCCTTTAAAGACACTGTGTCCCCCCATGACCCTTCCACTTAGTTAATTACTATGCAAGAAGAGACAAAAACAACATAGGACTCTCTGCTCTCTATGAAATACAAATCAGCCTGGGAACAAAGGCAGGGGAAACTGGACAAAAAGAAACACAGAGTCCAAGATCTTTTTTTTAAATGTAACTCTGGCATAACCTATTAAAACGTCTATAACAGTAGGTATAAGGGATGCACCAAATATTCAGCGAGGCTCTTTGTAAAAACCTCAGCTGCGTGGAAATGCAAACGTTTTGTTTTAAATTAAATACGCAAGGAATACTTTTAGAATTTAGGAGCACTTCATCGAGTATGTCTCATTACCTAGTGATGCTCTAACGCCCTATGTAGAAATGGACCTGCATGTGAAGCTTAAAAACCGACAACAGAACCCTAAGACTGGTTAACCAGACGGTCTTCCGAGGTACAGATCGCATCACCATAGTTGTAGCATGAACGCCATTAGCATGCTCTCAATACTAATCGTTGCTGATTTTTGAAATTTTGGTCCTTCCTTAAGGCTTCTTACAAAAATTTCCTCACCCGGATGTAAAAACAATCGGTACTATACAAACTGAAGCAGATTGAGGTCTTTGTACCCCCTCTCAAACTCCCATCCCCCCAAAAATGCCACTAAACGCCATTAAACCAGTATTATTAACACCTGTCAGACCAACAACTAACCATCAACTGGCACACAAATAAGAGGAAATGCGACTGGTGCCAAACAAAGCATCTTTTTTAACCCCAGAATATTCTGGTCACAGTCATGTAGGAGGGTCTGGACCCTCACTGGGTGTGGGCAAATGTACAGCCTGAACAGGGTGACGTCTATCACAGTGGCCCGTAAAGTGGAGTCTAATAGAAAGGTTGTGAGTTTGAATCCTGCCTTTCAGGGCTTTATGTGCCAGGTTCAGACGTGGCATCTCTTAACGTATTAGAGGATCAGGATGCATAAAGCGTGTATATTCCTTCTGTGCCTTTGCAGAGCTTCTGCAGATTCCAGACAAGGCTGCTTGAGCTTTTGCAAAACACCCCCCCCCCAAAAAAAACAAAAAAAAACACGATTTGCGACATGTGCTTCAGTGCTTGCTCATTTCATTATGCGGTAAGCGGCACCAGATTCATTACGAGGCCCTGGCAGCATAAATCAGGTTTGCGGTGAGCCGTCAATCCTGTGTGAGACCTCTATTAACTGGGGAAGCAGGCTGGCGCACTAAACACTCACACAGACGGCAGGCCCAAAATTGGCCCCGTTCTCATCGAGGACTTTGGGCTCACGTTGAGAGAAAGAGGAGCAGTGAATCCAGGCCCCGCACTAATCTTATCTCCAGCCCAGGCGACGTGGTTCGGAAAAAGGAGAGGTTTTTCTGAGGGTGCCAATTATTGCGCCGGCCTTAAATACACGCGCCGGCGCGCTAAATATAAAATACGCGAAAGCCACACGTCCCCGAGGGCAGCACGCAACAGAGCTGCAGATGCGAGCAAGGCTAGCATTAAGCTGGAGCAGCGCTCTCCCAGGCGCATTCCTTCTCCACCGGCCCCCCTTGCCAAAGTGGGAAAGGCAGGCGGGCAAGGGGAGCTTCAAAGGTGCGGCATTTTTAAACCTACCCCATATGCGACCAGACCAGACCAGATGAAAGGAGGAGGGGTTTTAGTGGCCCCTCTGGCAATGGTGCCATCCTGTTTGCTGGTTTGGTTCTGGTTTAATTTGAAGCGACGGGAAAAGGAACCCACTGAACGCCAAACGCCTTTCCCTTGAGATATTTTGCTTGTCTAGCTGCAAGCTGCCCACCAGGCAAAGCAAAAAGCACAAAGCAGGCTGTTAAAGTGACTTTAAAGAATCATATCTGGTTCTTACAGCACAAAGACTGGGTGGAGCATCTTAACAAACTCTTGCCCTGTCCAATGTGTACCCCACTCCCACAGGGATCACATTTATTTGGCTACCAGTCATGTTCCACAACATCAAAGCCTGGTAGAAGACAATCCCAACCTAACCGACCACCCGTGTCAACGACAGCAGAAGTCCAGGTCATGCCCCGGCGACCTGCATCTTTGCAGGGTAAGGGCAGTGCTATGGGGAAATCGATCGGGTGTCGCATACGTCTGTCTAAATACTTCAAGCTAAAACCTGTCAGCACAGCGTGGAGAGTGGCAGAGGAAGGACTAATGCCGGGGACGTCCTGCATGCTCACGCTGAAGCCAAGTTCAAATCAATGTCATGTGAATGTTTTCTGCGAGTTCCTCTATTCCTCTTGGATGCGTTAGTGCCCTTTCAGTTTCCAAAAAAGATAGCGGGAGCGGAAGACCGGGGCAGGCTTAGCGGCTGGAAGCACCAGCGCATCCTGTCACGCTAAATTTATCACCAAGCAAAGGAGATTTCCCTGCAGGCGTCTCTAGCAGCCGTGTCTAATTTCCCCTCCGTAATGAAGTGTCCTGCACCGCCTTTCAACTAACAAACTTAATTTGATATAAGTTAAGTTAAGAAGGACTTCTGCAGGGTAGAGAGGATAAAAACCTTTATGTTTTATGTATAACAATTCCACAAACCCATTTGTACATTAATTATGTATGCTGCAGTGTAGATCCACATTTTAAAAGAGGCAAAAAAGCCCACATTAACGGACAAATTAACAATTCAGCGCAGGCCCCGGGCTGGGTGGGCAGGCGCATCTGCGTCCAGACGGCTAATTTAATCTTTTTGACACAGGTGCTTCATTGGCCCATGACCAGATATAAACACATTCCTTGGCCTTCTAGAAACTGAAATATGTTTACATTCAACCACAGCATTAGCAGGGTACAGCGGCAAATACTCAAGGCACAGATCGAAACGATTTGGAGCGCTGAAGGACCGAGAAGAAAAGGTGGAAAACTGAAGGTGTGGTGTGTGTGTGTGTGTGTGTGTGTGTGTGTGTGTGTGTGTGTGTGTTGTGTGTATGTGGTGGGGGTTTGCCACAACTTGTTAGGAATATTTATAATTCTAAGAGACAGCTGCTCCATCTGTTCTCGCCATCAAATCAGTCTCCTTATCCAAAATCACAACCCAGCGTCACACCTGAAAACGAGCTCACCCCCTCAAACCTCCCAACACGTCACGTCTGCTTGGATCAGGAGTCAAACTCATGCAAAAGCGATTTGTTTTGGGAAATAGAATCCCTGAGAAAAAAAATGAACCAACTCACCGGTTTCTTCATCGATGTCAAAGACCCCCAGCCCAGATCCATCCCGAATGGAGTACCGAACCTCCCCGTCGCGTCCTGCGTCTTCATCCCGAGCCGTCACCCTCATCACAGACGTCCCGATCGGCACATCCTCCTTGATAAATCCCTTATCCACGAACGACGGGAACAAGGGCCGATGCATGTTCTCGTTCACATCCACCACCTCCACCTCAACATGGCAGGTCGACGACAGAGAAATTGGCTTGCCTTTGTCCTTGGCCTTTGCCGTGAGGCTGTACACCTGCCTCTTCTCGTAATCCAGGCTCTGAACGATTCGGACGGCACCACTCAGCTTGTCCACTTCAAATTTCCCATCACCGCTGTCCGTTAGGCTGTACCTCACCTGGCCCGACGGGCCCACATCAGGATCATGGGCTTCCAGCCACATAATGACGGTGCCCACCGGCAGATCCTCTCGCACCCGGACACGGTAATTTGGGGGGATGAATTTTGGAGGGTTGTCATTAACATCGTCCAGCATAATTTTAAGTGACACTATAGACACTAGCTGAGGTTCTGCCATGGCCTGATCGCGAGCAGCGATTCTAAGGACAAACTCAGGCTGAACTTCGCGATCTAGCGGCTTCCTGACCCTGACCACCCCTGTATCCTCGTCAATCACAAACTGGTCGACGTCTGCCAAAATGGAGTACCTGACCATGCCGTTCTCACCTAGATCTTTGTCTTTGGCCTCCACGTGAATGACTTCAGCCCCCACAGCGGCATTCTCGCTAATTTCAACCGAATACGCGTCTTGAAGGAACTGTGGGCTGTTGTCGTTAGCGTCCGTGACCTTAATGTCCAGCAGGCGTGACGATGACTTCTGAGGTATTCCAAGGTCATACACGGTAACGTTAAGGGTGTAATGATCAGATGTTTCCCTGTCCAGTGGAGTGTAAACCTTGAGCCAACCATCGTCCATGTCAATGACGAACCGGCTTTCGGTGTCACCTCCCGATATGACATAAACAAGTTTCCCATTGAAACCGCTGTCTGAGTCAGAGGCACTCAAATGGGCAATCCGAGCCCCTACTGGCAGGTCCTCTCTGACCTCCACTACACTGGGGAATGACTCCAAGAACTGAGGTGCAAACCGGTTGACGGCATGAGTGTCCAGGAAGTTATCGTCAGGTTCGACCTGGCTGTGGATTTTACTTCCCTGAAGCAGCTTTTCGGCCAGCATGGTTGCTACACCAGTGTCGATGCATTTGACCTGCACCGGTTTACGTGGGGTGACCACGGTGATGTTCAAGAACATCTCCGTGGTCACGTGTTCACCGTCACTGGCGACAATCTGCAAGCTGTGTGAGGACAACTTCGCAGCCTCACCCTCGCTCAGCGACCGCTTAAGGGACAGCACACCCGAGTTGGGGTTCAATTCAAAAAGATCCAGGTCATTCCCACCTTTTATGGTGTAGCGGACCAGCTGGAGCTCATCGGCATCAATGGCCGACACGGTGGTGATTTGCTCTCCAAATCCGTGGTCCCTCGGGACAGTCACCTGGCAGTCCACGTTTTCAAATAGGGGCTTGTTATCATTCAGGTTGCTCAGGGTGATCGTCACCTGGGTTTCCACCTCGTGGCGAAAGGGTTCGCCCCAGTCTGAGGCACGCACGCGCAAGTTGTAAATCCTTGGCATCAATTCATAATCAAGTTGCTCCTGGGTGCTGATGATGCCAGTAAAGTAGTCAATGGTGAAGGGCTGGGGGTTTACATTAGCGATGCTGTATGTTACGTAGCCGTTCTCACCGCTGTCTAAATCTGTGGCTCTTACTGTGAGCACACTGGTGCCTACAGGCGTGTTCTCGTCAACGCTGGACTTATAGGATGACTGTTGGAACTCTGGGGCATTGTTATTCACGTCAATTACGTCAATGATAACTTTAGCTGCGGTTTTTCTCTCGCTTATTATGATGTCTAACTCATAACGAGGCGAATAGTCAGCATGGATGGGTCCTGCTGTCATAATCAACCCTGTTTCTGGATTTATCGCAAAAGGAACTTTGTCCGGTTTCTGCCTGAACATGTACTTCAGCTGAGGATATTTGGGCACGGCTGTCACCATAACGACCGGGGTATGTAGTGGAGCGAATTCGCTTACGTTCGCCCTAAAAACAGGCCTTGTGAATTTAGGAGGCCCTACTTTAAACTGCGGGGATGTGATCCGGACAACCTTGGGTGAGGAGAACTGCGGCGGGCTTCCTTTGTCTTTGGCCTGCAATGAAAGGTTATAGCCATACGGTTGATTGTCCCAGTCCACGTCCTTCACAGCCTTAATTTTGTACTCCTTGCTGCCTGGACTGGTCCTCATCGTCCGGAACTGCTGTAACGGGTCGCCTGCTATCACACTGAGAGATGCTATCTCCCCGTTGGCTCCATGGTCTTCATCCTCAACAGTCACCACAGCGTATGTTGGGTCCTTGTCTGCATCTGATGGCACCAGAGTGATGGCGGTGATAACTGGGGCGTGCTCGTTAGCCTGCTCCACTCGAACCATCAGCTTAGCCATGCTGCTGAACCCACTGCTCCCGTACAGCTTCATCCCACGGTCCACGGCAAGTATTTCCAATTCATACTGCTTCTTCTCTGAGTAGTCGAGCTTTCCAGTTAGTGTGACCACTCCGCTGGTGGGATGGACCGCAAACATGTCGGTCCAATCTCTAAAGCTGTAGTAGTACTCCCCATTTGTACCAATGTCTGCATCTGTTGCGGCCACCTTGGCGATGCTGGTTCGGATCGCCGTGTTCTCTGGCAAGGACACGCTGTACGATGTGGGCGAGAAGAGTGGCCGCAAGTCGTTAGTATCCAGTACCTGAACCCTGACTTGGGCCCTGGCTTCGGCATTCGAGGCCCTTTCCACAGCTTTGACTGTGAGCAAATAGTGATCCCGGACCTCCCGGTTAAGAATGGCACTGCTGCCTCCTTTGGTTCTTATCCGCAAATAGGTAAAGTCTCCCAGCTGATACTCCTCGGCTTTGAAAAGGTTCTCGTTGTCACCCGACACGATTTTGTACCGTATTTCCCACAAAGGGTCCGTGTTATAAATGCCCATTTTGACAGGGCCCTCCAAGTAGGTCTTAGCAGCAGAATTCTCAAAGATGGTGGCGTTGTAGCTAGGCTGGGTGAACTGTGGCACAGGCTTGGCCTCCAGCCCATGGCTTCGGATGGAGCCGCACAGAAGGTGCACCAGGAGCAGCAGTGAGGTCACCTGGTCCTGCATGGTCGCAGAGCACTCGTCACCAAACCACCTGTGGGGAAGAAGGTTTGACAAGATTAAAAGGATGTTTCTGTGCCTCATCTCACACTACATTTACACACCAAAGGCTTGGAAAGATGGGAATTCCAAGGCCAGAGGTCCAGTGGACATTCCACCTGGCTCCGATGATCATAACCCCGACCGACAAACATCAGCATTGGGTTGTAATCAAGATCCCTCTGCTACACTGTCTGCCTCTAGCCTAGCATGCTAGAACGCAGAATGGAGTTTCCTGCCTGTCTGTTATTTCAGCCTCGGTAGTCACAACAGCCTTCAGCGGAACTCCACCGTCAATGATTAACGGCGGCTCAGGCTCAGAGGATGGAAACATTTGCCCTAGATATTTACAATTATACACACATTCCACTGCTTGTTTTGAAGTTTCTTAATCTTCATGCCGTGTTCAGCCTGGAACTTCACATTCCTCAAAAGATAAGCTCTGTCTAGGGTGATAACCAAAGCTTCACCAAACTCTCACAAAGCTTTGCATTTCTTTAGAATAACTGGCTTCAGTAAGGACACTCAATCTAAAAAGAAATGCCACATGCTCAGAAGCCTTGTTCCCATTGGCGTTCCATAACATGAGGCTTTGCGGCTTTAAACTTAGCCTTCATCTAAACTTTCCCACAAATGACCACAAGAATCAGAGCAAACACAATGCTTTGATAGCCGTACGGACGCAGTAACACTTTGATATGGTAACAAAAAAAAAGAAAAAAAAGCTTTTAACAAAAAGCAAGCGCTAACGCACCCAAATATGGTCTAAGACATGTATTTGCATTTGGTTGGTCCTTGGGATTTATTAAAAAAATAGTCTTTTTAGATAGTTTGGATAAACCACCTGCCAAACCGAATAAGTGCATCAGCATATTTAAATATGAAAAATTTAAATATAAGCATATAATTTATGTAAACTGTATAAAAACAAAAAGGATGAAAGAAAAACTATTTGTTTATATGTAAATATAAATATAGGAATTAAAACAATATAAATATAAAAAATAATTAAAACAAACAAAATCAAGTAATAATTCAAATAGAATTAAGAAATTGAAAAAACTTGGCTCAAGGTCATCCTCAGTTTTTAAATCTATATACATCGCATAAGTAATTAGCCTAATAAATTAAATAAGGCAGAAAAATGTAAATAAATAACAGAATAACAATTAAAACAGGACTCAGTAATAAAAAAACGACCTTAAATCCAAAAGGTCTTCCTATAAGCACACCAATAAAGGAAAATAAAATGTATGAATATTGATCAATAAAAAAACCCAAAGCAATAAAAAGATTGGATTTAATATCAATACATAAAAAAGTCCAGTGAAGGTAATTAAACCAGAAAAATGTATCCACACATCAATAATCAGGTAATAATTAAAACAGCATTAAGAAATTAAGAAAGCTGAGCCCAAGGACATTCTTGGTTTTTAAATCTGTATAAATCAGATGAATAAATAATTAGCCTGATAAATCAAAGTAATGAAGGCAGAAAAAGATTAAAATAAATAAGAGAATTATAATTAAAACAGGATTACAAAGAATTAAAAAGTCTAAATCCAAAATGACATAAACACGTCAATAACGGAAAATAAAATTAAGGAATATTGATCAATTAAAAAACCCAAAGCAATAATTAAAACAGGCTAAAGAAGTTCAAAAATGTGGGCTTGAAGATTTCAGATTTTATGTCTATACATTTTTAAAAGGTCCAACCAATGTAATTAAAACAGAAAAATGTAGATGGGGAAAAAAATCAATAATCAAGAAATAATTAAAACATAGGTTTAAAGCGTTAAATCAAACACTAAACAGAAAAGGGATTTTTGTACTTTTAGAAGGTGTGAATACTATATATTTTTAAAATATACACAAAATACGATGGAAAGAAATAATCAAGTAATAAAGCTTGGTGTATAGAACACAAAAGTGGGATTTTAATGAAAAGCAGGCTTAAAAAAGTATAATGGACTAAATAAAAATATGTCAAGAAAAGGTTGACTAAACATAGAAATATTATACATTTATTTAAAAAAGCTTTTAGAAGTTCAAAAAGTTGGACCTTAAGAGAACCAAAAACTGTAAAGACGCCCTACCATTTAAAATCAATGTTTTCTAAATAAAACTAACCTGTGACAAAACAATTAAAGGAAAAAAAAACACTAAATAAATAAATAAAACTGGTTTTAGAAAACTTTAAAAAGTAAAAAGGACTTTAAAGAAAAGTTCTGAAACAGGACTAAGAAGTCGTCCATTCATAAATCTGTGCCTTTTCCAACAGGTCCATAATGTGGAGCAGTGAAATCCCTTTTTACATTTTTTTTTTTTTTTGGTTTTGGGGAATTCTCACCCCCATCCCCCTCTGCTCCTATTCATCTCCCAAAGCCAGATGCATGCATGTTCAAACAAAGCCTGCAGGAACCGAACTAAACATTCTTACATTTAAACAACCAGGGAAAACAAAAAGTTAGAATAAAAACAAACAACTAAAACACAAACACACAACAGCCAAAATCCACTTTAAAAACACACATAGGTTTCTAACCTATAATTAAAAATCCACCATGGAGAAAACTTCTCAAAGTTGGAGGTCTATTAGTAAAACACTGACTCTTTAATGATATAAAGTTGTTTCGGTACCTTTTCCAGCCTTATGCTTCCTGATTCGGCGGCTTTTCATTAACTTTAAAAGTTCCCAGTTGATACATTGTAGCGCGAGGCGGCCGCACAGCGAGCACGAGCGAATGCCGTGTGTCGTTCCTCCAATCTCTCGGTGCCTCTCTCTCTCTCCCTCTCATTCCGTACTGAGTGCATACTTTTTCTACCCAGTACGCTAAAACAGTGCGCATCCTAACGGCTCGCGTACTCAGCACTACTGTAGTCTGCAGTGTGGTATCCCTCCGCGCATGCGGTCCACAGTTTATCGGATCTACTTTCCATTGGCACGAAATAGTTTCTCACACAAAAAGGCTCGTTTATGTTCAGCGTGTCCACAAAGATCTTCCTTATTATTACAGACCTAATCGATTTGGTGTTTATTACATGTGTAAAAGTTTCATTTTACGCGATTACTACTGAGCACCGTTACTGTGTGGAACGCCATCGAGGACAAAACTCCAGGGAAGCCATGGCCTTTACTGTTATTAGAGGTTATAAAGCACTTTATTACTGACCTTAATGAGCATGAACCATGATCAGAAATCCTATCTACCACATTAAAACACTCTTTTCTGATTGGCCCAGCAGGTCTGCAGTAACACAGGTGTCCACCGGTTAACGTCCGCCTTCCATCGCTGACCGAAATGGACGTTGACTGGACATTACCATAGTCACACTTTAGATATTTTGCACATGGTGTAT
>JAVSBU010000094.1:33776-47261 GCA_033118015.1 Loricariichthys derbyi | reverse complement strand
GTTTAAAACCCAATACGTTTGTGGTGAAGAGACCTAACTCTTAATCCCTGACTGTAACAGCCCAGAAGAGCAGCACAGGTGAAGACTGAAGAGACAGGGACAAAGAGAGGAGTGAGCTCAGGAGAAGGGGGCATTCCCACATAGAAAACTGGATTAAAAAATAAATAGAAATAACTATTTATTTATAATTAAATAATAATTATTAATAAAAAATATTATAATTAAATAATAATAATGATTATTATTATTATTAATTAGTATTATTGATTTAATTAATATTTTATTAATTATTTATTTATTTATAATTATTACTAAAATAATATAGAAAATTGGGGGGGCCCATGTGAAGCTTTCATGTCCTGGGCCCCCAGCAAGTCTGTCAACGGCCCTGGTTACAAAAAAGGGATTACCATCAGAAATCAGAATGAACCAGAGTCGTTGATTTCTATCATTTTATTCATCAGATGAGTCGGTTCACAACAAATAATATTTTTCGCTACAATCCCTTTGTATATAATTCAGTGATTGTTGATGAACAATTAATTGTTTGGAATGATTAACTAAACAAAATAGAACTCGTGGTGAATACTAAGCCATAATCTGCAAAACAGAGGTGAGTCGTTTGGCTGTAAATTGGAGTGTACTGAACTGTTAACGAGTCGAATCACAACAAAGAATCAATTTCCCTATTCTCGCGAGGTCTTGATGCAGTAAGCGTTGTTTGAGAAGGGGACATGTAAATCTCGCGATAACTAGGTTCCGCCTGGAAGCGAATGTTGATGTTTTGCTGAGGAGTTTGTGTTGAGCTTGTGCTTCATGTCGCGTTTAAAAGGAATTGGCGCTCCGTCCGAAGCTCGCCACTGACTTAGAGGAAAGTTCGCCTCCCCCCGGCGCTCGTGTCGGGCTGCCGGAGGTTGGCCAGCGCCATGATGGAGGACTTTGATGAGATTTACGAGGAGGAGGAAGAAGAGGAGGATGAAGGCCGCGCGGCGGAGGAACAGCTGCTGAAATTCGGACCTGAGCCCGTGCTGGTGCGCGGCGCGGGTCGAGCCACGGTGTAAGTATAACCGGTACACCGTAACGCCTCCAGAAGCTAACTGGCTAACCAATGTTAGCTCCTGTTTCAGTGTTTATTCGTTTCGCACCCGATTTCAGTTAAGCCCCGCCTCCTTGTTAGTTTGTGTGTCCGACGACCAGCCGATCATGTGGAAAACGGGTGGGGGGAAATCTAGGTGTAATTGAAGAAGATTCGGTTATGGCTTATTAATAAGTTAAATGACGTGAAAACTGTTCGGAGCAGTTTGAGAATAAATAAAAAGCAGGGATGCCGAGTGCTTCCTGTAAAAAATATGGATGGTGGTTTGACATAGAAAGAGAAATAAGAGTAATTAGGGAAAGAAAAATGAAAGCATTGTGTTCCAGGTACGTGTTTGTAGATCTTAATTGCTGGTTTAGGTGCCTGTGTGATTTGAACTTTAATGGTTATAGATCCAGAACTCTAAAGCTGCCACCATTGGACCCCCGAGCAAGACTTCGAACCATAAACATAAAGGGTGTTTGATAAACACTGTCAATTTAACAGACCAATGATTCTGTTAAAGTGATTTATTGAATGAATTAATATTATGTACAGCTTTTTTTCCCCTTTTTATCTTTGATTAGCTTTATAAAGGTTTTATTTTTGTTTCTTTGCTCTTTTTGAGTGAAAATGTTTTTAAGTAATTTTATATACATAGTTTCCAGCGAGTGTATTACCTTTTTTTAATATGTACAAATTGTGTTTTACAAACTCTGAGCATCTCAGAACAACCTCGGGCACCCCTGTGATGTTTGGGACCCAGGTTGGGAACCATGGAAAACAAAACCAGTTTCGTACAACTACTGGTTTTTTTTTGTTCCCAACTTAGGTGTGTGTTGACAAAAAAAAACGATCTGTATCCTAATGACCCCTCTAGATAGTCATCATTTTAGCTCATGTAATAAAACCTTTTAGTATGTGTTTAGTATGTTGATTCTCGTGATTTCACTGTTAAGGACGATTGAGGAGACTTCATAAATTTGTTGCAAAGAAGTCTTAAAAATCAACACAAAACAGCATTTCTGTTCAATATTCATGAACAGAAATGAGGCGTCTACATACTTTGGGTTAATCCTGTGTAGCTGATCTGTTTGACCTCTGTGTTGTTTGGTGCTTAAGGTTTGGACTCAGCAATAAATTTGAGACGGAGTTTCCCTCGGCGCTTACGGGGAAGGTGAGTGAGCACCTCGTTTGATTTGTAGCTTGCTGCCGGATCGTGTTCCGACCGCTCCGACTGTTGCAGCTTTGTGGTTTCCTGTGTGCAGGTCGCACCGGAGGAGTTTAAAGCCAGTATTAACCGGGTAAACAGCTGTCTGAGGAAGACGTTGCCGGTGAACGTGCGCTGGCTGCTCTGTGGATGCTTGTGCTGCTGCTGCACTCTGGGGTTCAGCCTGTGGCCCGTTATTTGCCTCAGCAAGCGTGTAAGTATCTCAGCTACCTCACATCAGATCAAAAGCTGAAATGGGATGCTGAGCCAGTGACCTGTTGTGGCTCCGTTTGGTACCACAGGCAGAGGTCGAAGTGTATCCCACTTCTGACGCCACTTTTTGAAGTATTAATATTAAACTTGGAGCGGGTTAGTTTCATGCTGGGGAACGCCCTATTTCTACCATGTTAGGATGCCTAACTAGGGGGCTGAGTTCTAGCTGGACGTTTTAACTTTTCCATTTCCGCTTTTTCCTCCTCAGACGCGGAGATCCATAGAGAAATTACTGGAGTGGGAAAACAACCGCCTGTATCACAAGGTTAGTGCCCGGGCAGTTTCCCAGTGCCTATGTGTATCATGAATCTAACCGTAACTCACTGTTGTCTCGTTTTAGTTGTGTTTGCACTGGAGGCTGAGGAAAAGGAAGTGCGAAACCAACAACATGATGGAATACGTAAGTACTCCATGAAATCAGGTTAATTTAAAATTAGCGCACAAGGGTTGAGCAGTTCCGGTGATTTCCTGCTACATTTGGAGCTCAGTAGCAACTAAGCAGAGGAATCACACGTCTATCATGATATTTTGTTTTTGTTTTATTCATTGCGAGTGTGATTCAGGAACTTTAGCAGTAGGTGACACCTTACTTTTTTATTGTCTGAATGTTTATTTGGCTTCTACTGAACTTTTATGATCCTTTAGAAGGGTTTTTCTTATCCATCTTATCTCTCTTTCTCCATACACAGGTGATCCTGATAGAGTTTCTACCCAAGATTCCCATCTTCAGGCCGGATTAGCGGCGGCTGACTCCGCCCTCTGCCGAAGGTGCCTTTATCTGGTACTGTTTCACTCACTCACCCTAAAAGCACCCCCCTGTTACGCTACGCACCTACATCTTCATGGACCTCCTCAAACTACGCCTCCTGCAGGAGAGATGCTCAACACCATGTTCAGAGCCGACCGGTCAAGTTTCTCCCTCAGCACAAGGCTCTGATCGTCATAGCTACAGATATGAAAGAAAACCCGACCGACCTTCATTATCCGTAAAGTACCAAATCATCATAACGCCTCGATGAGGGCGGAGCTTATGCTACGGCATTTATTCGGAATCAAGCATGACTCAAAATACGCAATAAATAAGTTAGCCTGAAGTTTGTTAGGTACCCTCATAACAAAAGTGGATATGGGATTGAATTAAAGTTATTTGGCTACACTAGATTAAATGACAATAAAGTAGTTAACCTAAAATTGCTTATCTAACTTTCTAGCACAATTGGCCACTGGTTTAAAAGGCATCGTTTATACTGGACCTGCTGGTTTGACAATATACTAATTAGCCTAAAACTAGCTAGTCTCATCTTGAACATACTTGCTGTTTTTGTTTATGTATTAAAAAAATATTCACCTAATATTAGCTGGCGTCTTCGTACGACCAGGGGTAATGTTACAGTCAAAGTATTTATGCTAAGAACGTACAAGTTTGTAACCTGCTGGTCAATTGTAGGCTCTGCCCTTGTTGCCACATCACCGCCTCATAATCCGTCGTTTCTGAAAGGGACAATCGAACCCGACTGCGTCGTATTTATGCAAGCTCGGACTCGGCTAGTAACAAATAAACTGTTCGTAGGTTCATGATGCAGCAGTGACACATCCTTATAGGTCTATTTTTAATATTTACTTTCTCTTGGAAGGAATTCTCCGAACCCAAAACAAATCTCCTCAGTGACTCGAATCATTTAAATGATGCAAACAGTGACTCATTCAACGAAACAAACGATTCATTTACTCAGACTTTTGACTTCCTAAACAAAAGAGTAGTAACGATAGAGGAATCAGTTGGTGTAATAAACGAATGAGTCAGTGATTCAAATATTGCCCCGGAGAATAAGTGTGTCATCATCTAATGAGTCACTGACACAAATATCAATTAACTGAGTGATGAGTCATGACCAAACAATTCACTAATTCACTTAGTGACCTCCTGAACAAAAGAGGTGTCAGTCTGAGTCATGACTGAAAGACTCGTCGATTCAGATGTTGACTCAGAATGAGAGAATCCAATCTCAGGTGTAAGAAAATGATTCACTGATTTAAATCTTGACTTACTTAACGGTCTTGGATATAAGCAAATGATTCACAGACTCAGATATTGATTCCTTGTGATTTGCTAATCAAAATAACTTGTATAACTTGTGAGCAAACAAAAGTTGTAATGAAACGATTCATTAATGCACACTTTGACTCCCTAAACAAAAGGGTAGTAATGAGAGATGAATCAGTCTGTGTAATGATTGAATGATTCAAACGTTTCCTCCCTGAATTAGAGTGGAGCAATTTGAGTCATAATGATTCACTTGCACACTGACTTTGCACACGCTAGAGGAGTCAATCTTAGTAATGACCGAACAATTAATTGATTCATACACTGACTCAGCGGCTCATGATCGCCCAGTTCATTTACTGATTTAATTAATGAGACAGGAGCAAATCTAAGATGTAAACAAATGATTCACTGATAGACACTTTGACTCAGGTGTAAGCCACCCTTCACTGATTCACTTACTGACCTAGTGAACAAAAGAGGAGTCAGTCTTAGTCATGACTAAACAATTCTTTGATTCACACGTTGTCGTGGATTGAGAGGAACGAATCTCAGGTGTAAGCAAATGATTCATCATTCAAAGTTAACACACTGAATGAATCTAGAGTGTAAGAAAATGATTCAGTAAATGACCTCAGATATAAGCACACGATTCACTAATTCAAATGTTGACTCGTTGAACGTGAGTGAGCGAGTCCGAGTCATGATTCAGTGATTCCCTAAATATAAATAACAGCCTGCTGTGAGAGCAAACGATTCAATGAGAGAGCAGCAAATCTGAATTTATAAACAAATCCTTTAATCATAAGGATTTCTGCTCTGAGGTTTGGGTAAGAAAATCTCCAAAAAGCATTTTATTTCATTTTATTTAGGTATATTCTAGCCTTGTTTAGTGTGTGTGTGTGTGTGTGTGTGTGTGTGTGTGTGTGTGTGACATTTAATGAAAGCACTCAAATGTTCTGTTGTATGTTAAGACGATTAAAAATTTGGCAGAATTTTTTTTTTTCTTCTGTAGCCCAAATGTTTTAATTTACAAGAGTTTTGGTTTGCTTTGGTTTCAGTTACAAAGCTAATGTGGCTAACAAGTAATGGAAGTTTATAGCTGCCTGTTTAGCATTGATGCTAAGTAGAACTAGTCTGATTTTAGCTGGAGATTAATGTTTTATTATGAGTTTATCAAAATATCTAAGGTAAAATTTTATGTTCCAGACACTTGTTTTTTCTTATTTTAATGCTCTTTTTTTCAGTAGTGTATTACCTTGAATTTTGAGCAGTATATGTTTTTCAGTATAACTTCTCCACTTGCTTTGTTTTTTTTTTTTTTAGCATAACATATTGACCCTTATGAAATGTTTTCTTAGCAATTTAACAGCATATCAGAGGTAAATATTGATATTTTGTACATTTCAGAGGTTGAATTCACAAAAGCGTCCTTAAGAAAAAAAACAAACAAACTTGTGCAGGTTCTTAAAACACTAAGACCTTTATTAGAATGTTTTTAAAGGATTAAAAAAAAATCTTACACTATACAAATAGAATTTGTATCTGCTCGACAAAATGGAAAAACATCAAACGTTCAAATAACGTGGTATTTTAAGGATGAACTTCACTCTGAAGGCTTTTAAGGTTTTGAATTGAAAGTATGGCAGCCTTATTTCTAATAACTAAACTGTTAAAGATTAATTTCATCCTTGCCTCATCTCCTCTTGCTGTCTAAGATAAGTATGAGGATATCGTAAGGTTAACAAAACATTTTTTTTTAAAGTTCTTTAAAGTAATTTTTTAGACTTGTTCTTAAGAAAAGAGTTATAAAATATATATATATTTTTTTTAAAGAATGACGTTAAATGGATTTTTTTTTTCCTTAAGTTTTTCTTTCTTAAGGCAGACTGGTCCAGTTTACCATCACACACACAGCACTAAGCTTCCATTACGAGTCAGCCAAAGCAAAGCACTGAGGTTGATACACTTACTCTACTTTTTAAGTTACTCCTTTAGTTTTAAGAATTTTGTCATTAAATAAAAGTCATTAGGATTTAAGTTTAGAGTTTATTAATGTTGTTCTTCACCCGACGGTTTGTCTTCAGAACAAAAGATTGTCAAATATTTCTAAAGCACCAATATGTGTCGTAATCAAACGTCACATTGTCGTGTTAATGGGGGTTTGGAAATTCTTCAGCTTTGCATTTCTATGAGCTGCTGAGCTACCTGATGTCAGAACTAAAAGATGCTGGATTTAATAGTAGCGAATTTAAAAACCAAACACGTTTGTGTGCACGAGGTTTATGTTCATTTTCTAAAAGTTCTTCTTTCCTTAGAATATTTAAATAATGTGTATGTATGGAAATAAAAGGCAACTCTGATAAATGATTCATTCAGACTCCTGGTTTGTTCAGTGTGCCATATCTAACGGTTGTTGCCTTGTCTGTACAGTTTCACCTTAGTCCTACAGATATTATATTACATAACCTGAAATCCTGCAATGAAAGTAACGATTCATTACTCCACTACATCTTACAATAATGATTCACTGATTCAACTGTAGGGATGGGCCTCAAGAATCAGTATAAAATTGGTTCTAATTGCTGGTATTGGTAAGCTCATGGACAAACCACGCTGTTACTGGGATTTATATAAAACATCATGAATTCTTTCTAATAACAGTATCAGAGTCCGTACCATCCTAACTATAGACATCACTATTCAATTAATATACTGAGCAAGAAAGATTCTGAGTCATTGACTGTGAACAAGTAAATGATTCACTGTTTCAAACACCATATGAATCTGGAAAGAAAAAATGATTCCTTGAATGTCAAAGTCAATTCAATCATAAGTAAATGATTCACTAACTCAAACTTATTTGTTGCAATCAGTTTTCTCTGTTAGCAAATCACAGGCTCTTATGATGAATAAATATATTGGCTATTGCTGTTGAAAATGAATGGCGAAAAAAACAAAATACAGGAGACCCATTACAGAAATTACCAAATTCTCTTTTAATCCAATGAATCAACAGCTACATGGTACAGAGAAGAACCGACAACAACTACAACACAAACTGTGGAGATCAGGTTACTGTTAAACGTGAGCATGGTCAGCTCTCTGAGGAGGAGTTACTCCATGCCCTCCTGGTTCTCCTGGTCAACAGCTCGCTCCTCACTCGGCTCTTTTCCTTCTTTACTCCTCTTGGATTTCTTATGCTTATGTCTGCGATGGCCATCACCTTCCTCGCTGTCGTGCCTCCTTCTGCTACTGCTGAGAGACACACAGAGAGACTCTGATACACATTATCCCCATTATACTCTTATTATAGCTAATAAAGGGGGCGTGGCCTCTGTCAGAGTATGTGAAGAGGGCGTGGTCACCCTGTGTGTTACCTGCGTGAGGACTTGTGTCTCCCCTCGTCTTTCTCTCTGTGTCTCCTCTCACGATGCCTTTCCTCCTTCTCTCGACTGGACCGCTCCTGATGCCTCTCGTACCCACGGTCTCTGTAGTCACGGTACCGGTACCGCTCCTCATCGCTAAAGGTGAGAAATGGCAGGGGATTTGTTAACTATAATTTCCATATCTGGACTCAATGATCAAACTACAATTTCCATATATGGACTCTCTCACCTGTTGTAGGCCATGGATGAGGGACTATGCTCTCGCTCCCTTTCTCTCTCCCGCTCTCTCTCCCTCTCTCGGTCCCTGTCATGGCCTCGATCCCTTACCCTCTCCCTCTCGCGCTCCTTCTCACGCTCTTTCTCTCGGCGGGAGTAGTAATCCCACTGTTTGGAGTTCTCCATCATGCTGCCCCAGTTGTTGACGGGCCCCTGTATGGGTGGTGGGTAACCCCCTACAATCAAACACGTACAATATTCTGAGTCATCTTATGGTGCAGCCTCAGATCAGGGTAATGTTTAACATGGTAAGTTTAACAAACACCAGTGCCATTTCTTATGGACAAAAGAGGTACAATAAACTGTGAACACACTAACCAGGCGGGAAGGTGTATGGTGTGACGGGGCGGCAGTCGTAGCCTGTGGAATGCCCGCTGCTGCACAAAAATAATTCATATCATCAATTATATTCAATACACTTTGAATGCAAATACTATGCACAGTATCTCCCAAGTGTTATGCTCATCACCTATAAGATGAGATCTGAAATAATACTGGACGAGGTCTTACTTGTCGATGGTTGGCATGAGAGAAGGGGGCGGGGCTCCAGGAGGAGGAAAACCTACAGTACAAGTAATTTCAAAACTTAGTTATTTCATGAAAAGATTAAAGAGTTTAGTACGGATAATACATAACATACCAGGAGGAGGGACGGTGATCGGAAGCCCTGAGAGAAAGGTGAGAATGAATAAGAGCTTTAATAGAGGATTTACGGTAGGCCTGATACTACAGTAATTACAGTACAACCATAGGCAGAAACAGTTAATCATCAGAAAGAAAGACTCACTCGGTGGAGGGATGAGGGGCGGAGCCTGGCTGACAGGCGGCGGAGGAAGAAAAGGGGGCGGCGGCATGTTGGGTGGGAGGGGACCCGGTGGGAAGAAGGTGGGGATTTTGGTGGGTGTGGCATCCGCTTCGGAGGAGGAGTGTTCAGAGATGACCTGAAATCAATCAACACAAATTGAGATATGTTGAATCTTATATATATATGTGTGTGTGTGTCTTTGTGTTACCTGGATGTTGTTTCCCTCCAGGTTGTGTCGGCGTCGGCCCTCCACTCTGCTGATGGTGGCCGTTTGTCCACCGATTACATCAATGGTACCAGTAGACTTCCTGTAACACACACACACCATAAGTATGTAGACGCCTGATCTTCTCTTTAACGTGGGACATTAGCAGATGCTGTCCATACACCAGGGGTGCATCTGCTAAACTTCTGCTCAAGGCTGCAGCTCATACTTATTTACTTTACTCATTTATTTCTAAACGATCAAATTCAAGACATAAGCCACGTGATGAGAAAAGAAAATCTCGGCACCCGGGTATTCCGTGATCAAAAGAGAACCACGCCCGTGTCCACACCCACTTACGTATAATAGGGTGTGTCTTGGGATGCAGGCCCCGCCCACTGTTGAGGGGATATCCTATGAGGGCATGAGTAAGGGGAGACAGGCAGAAAAGTGTTACGGCCTCCTCTCGTAACACGCACGAACACAAAAATGAAGTAGACATGTGACAACCAAGCTGTGACCTCCACCTGACATGGTGTGTGTGTGTGTGTGTGTGTGTGTGTGTGTGTGTGTGCGCGTGTGTGTGTGTGTGTGTACCTGGTAGGGTTCAGGCTGCTCTTGTACAGGTTGCTTGGTGAGGTGAAGTCGGGTTTGGAGGTGTGAGCAGGCAACGCTGCCTCTTTATCATTACCCGTCCTGCCCTGCTGAACCTGAGGGGCAGTTACATAGGGTAAGTGAGGGGGTAATACAGATAGGGGGTGTAAAGTGTATAGTGCATAAGGAGTGGTGCAGGGGGGAAGTGAGATGAATAGGATATAGTGTATTATGGGATAACTTTAGGGTGGAATGTTTACTTGGATAGTTAGGGTATAGCGTAACAGGGGCAGTTAGGGTATTGGGGGTTGTTACTAGTGTACAGTGTAGAAGGGCACAGTAAATAGGCAGTAGTTATTAGGGTACAGTATATGAGGGAATAGCTCTTAGAGTTAATGGAGTAGTTATTGGAGTATAGGGTAAAAGGGAGTAGTTATTAGGGTTAATGGGGTGGTTACTGGGGTATGGGTAGTTATTAGGGCGTGGGATAGATATTACTAGGAAAATGGGGTATTTATGAGGATACTGGGGTAGGTATTATTTGGGTATATGTGGTAGTTATTTGTGTATAAGGGGTAGATATTAGGGCACTGGGTAATTACTAGGGTATATGGGGTAATTATTAGTGTACAAGAGATAGTTAATAGGGTATATGAGATGAGTTCTTATTGTATAGTGTATAAAGGGGTAGTTATCCGTAAGGGGGTAAATATTAGGTTATAAGAGGAGTTACGAGGTTATATGGGGTCATTTTTTACTGTATAAGGGGTAGTTATTAGGGTATATGAGATAGTTCTTATTGTATAGTGTATAAAGGGGTAGTTATATGTGTATAAGAGGGTATTACGAGGGTATATGGAGTCATTGTTACTGTATAAGGAGGTAGTTATTCTGAGGATACTGGCATAGGTATGATCTGGGTATAGTGTATAAGGGGTAGTTATTAGTGTATATATTATTCATATATTAGTGTATATATTATTACGGTACTGGGATAGTTATTAGTGTCTAGGGCATAAGGGGGTAGTTGTTAGGGGTACTTACGGTAATTTTGCTGGTAGTGGGTCCGATGGGGACGACGTCGAGGCCCATGCGGAGCCGCTTTTGTTTCTCACAGTATGCTTTCCATGTTTCCTCATTAAATCCATAATTAAAGTAATCAGACAAATCCGCACCTGCGTGCGTGCGCACACACACACACACACACACACACACACACACACACACACACACACACAAACACACACAGGTAAATGTATGTACCGTACCGAACTCATTCAACTTCCAATCTTTATCCTGTATAAACAAACCCACCTGGTTTCCTCCACGGCTTCTCCTCAAACGATTCCATGTCCACCTCCAGCACAGGGACGCCATTAATGCTCCCCGGAGCCTCCAGATCCACTCCTTTGACCTTCGCCCCTACTGTGCGCGCACACACACACACACACACACAAAACCGCACGATTTATAAAGCGCAAACACACGCATGATACACAACAGTCAAACAGTTAGACGTCTTTAAGCCGTACCTGCTCCATACGGCCTGCTGCCACCCGTCTTTATGTTCAGATTCACCGGCGCTGCTCCGTACGGCCTGAAAGACCACATCGCATTCACTTTAGCACACAGTCCTATGGAGGCTTTGCACCAAGGTTTTAAATCCGTCCCGTCCCGTCCCCAACAACAACGTGGGGTGGCACAGTATAAATGTATCAGGGTCATTTTCCATCTCACTCACGTGTACTGTGGTGCTCCAGTCTTGATGTCACCGATGGTAACGCGCACATCGTCATCATCATCGTCGCTGTCGCTCTCACTGTCCTCGTTCTCACCTGCAGCCGCCTCCTGCATGGGATCATTAAAATTGTCCGTTTGTAAATTTACCGCACGATAAGGAGCTAACTTAAACGCCATGACATGTTTATACAAGGCGCCATTCTTTTTTACTTCATGGATTCGGATACGTCCAGTTTCCCTTGCCACATGGCAACCAATATATCAAGGAAAGAACGTGGCACTTCTGCACTATCCATCCACCACCTTTACGTCTGCCACTGGGGGGGAACGTTGGGTCTACAGATCCCCCAGCCAGACCACAGGTGAGAATAATTGTCTTCCTGTACTAATTACCCATATCTTGCTGAAAGTATACACGCACATGTTGGATGGTTACCTTAGTGGTGACTCCGTTCCCAGCGCCGATCTCCTCAGGGGCAACTACAGGAACAACGGGGGCGCTGCTGAGCCAACACACACACACATACGTCTTACACCACAAATCAAAGCTGAGCATTTCTGACTTTTGCCAATGATCGAAGATCTCCTTACCCGACGGCGGCGCCGAGTTTGGCCTCCTCCTCTTCCTCCTCTTCATTCTCTTTAGCGTCACCTTCGTCTGAGCACAACGGAAAACATGACGGATATCGATTAGACCCCGTGACCTCCCAAGCAGACATCCCTATCCAAAGCAATCCCAGCAACGTGGAATAAGAACCTCACTCCGGCGCCCCAACGGGATTCAACGCTGGACCTATTTGCTTCTGGAATTAGATCCAAACCGTTTTGGACAGTCGTCTAGCTGAGAGATTCAGATGCAAGGCAGTTGTAGCTTTGTCGGCTCCCAGAGCCTTCAGATGCATCACTGTTCCTCCACCATGCTTAACGGTTGGGGTTGTCGTTATAAAACCGTCCTTCGTCCACAAACCCTGGAACCACTTCAGAAGATACTGATGATCTTGTGTTCTTGGTCGAAGATGCCAAACTTATGGCAGACTTGGAGAGCCTTCTTTCTTCTTTCTTTCTTCCTACCAACACCCACCACCATAATCGTGCTCCATCACCTTCGAAGAACCATTCTGTGGTAAGATCCACACGGGTCTCCTTCGTTATACCTCGAATGGTATCATTTACCTTGATTCGACTTCAGAAAGTCAACAGAACTCATTACACAGGGGAACTGTGCGCGTTCATATCATAATTAGGGCTAAACTTAGGCATTCTAGCTCCGTACAGTGAGGGGATGAATGAGTTAGGGATTTACCTCCATACAGCCACTCCTCCTCTTCATCCCCAGCGTTCCCCTCTGCGTTACCCCCGCTGTTACCTCCAGCGTTACCCCCGGTATTACCCCCGTCCTCCCCAGATCCCGCCAGCGCTGCTTCCGCTGCCTCCTTCTCCGCTTCATCTGCAGACATTTCGCTCACACACAGACACGATATAAACACACACAACCTTACAGCGCAGCACACTCTGAGCCTAACGCACAATAAAGCGGAATAAACACCGCGAAACTTCCTACAACAAGAGCGCAGCCTACAGGAAGTAACTCGTGCCGCTTAAAGACGCAACTTCCGCCATAACAAAAGTCCCAACGCGCTCGTGACCCCTGTGTATGAAGAGCAGCATTTAACTTACAGATTCGATCATTATAATGTTCAGATACAAAATTAGAGATCAGTTCTATATTCCCAATATTTCATGTACTCTGAATCCTATATTCTGGGTCCAGTGTGTCCAAATATATGTGTTACTAAGATCAGTTTTTCATCGTATTATTATCCACTTCCTTCATCCTGGTCTGGGTCGTGGGGGGGGGGGGGGGGGGGTTACAC
>JAVSBU010000093.1:3384196-3396208 GCA_033118015.1 Loricariichthys derbyi | reverse complement strand
GACAGAGAGAGAGAGAGAGAGAGAGAGAGAGAGAGAGAGAGAGAGAGAGAGAGAGAGAGAGAGAAAGAGAGAGAGAGGTGTCGAACTTATTTAAGAGCTTCAGCGTTGGTCTACAGCATCATTCTGCCTCAGCTTTCCTCCCAACACAAGGAAGCCTGAGCGCAAAACTTTCTGCACATCCACCGTGCGTCATTTCACTTCCAGCGCCTTCGAGCCTAAACGTACAAGATGCCCCGCTCGTTTTTGGTGGACTCCTTAATTTTGCGGGAATCAAACGAGAAGGGGAGCGAGAACAACCCACCGCCGCTGCTCCCGTACGCGGTGCACCCACAGCACGCGCTTCACGGACTGACCGCCGCCGCGTCCTGTCACGCGCGCAAAGCCGGCCTGCTGTGCTTCTGTCCGCTCTGCATGGCAGCCGCCGCGTCCCAGCAACTCCACCCGGCTCCTCCTGCGCTCCCGCTTCTCAAAGCGGCGGCGGCCGCAGCATCTTTCCCGGCTTTTGGCTCACAGTGCTGCCCGTCACTGCCGCGGCAACACTCGCCCTCCAGTGGCGTTCACCTGAACAACGGAGTAGGACTGTATCAGAGCGCGTACCCGGTCACGGACCCGCGCCAGTTCCACTGCATGTCCATCGGTGAGTTTAAATCTCATTCTCTATACTTCAACCCTTAGAAACTCTACGTGATGGGAAACACCTGGAAAGTCAACCGCCTATAAAACATTTCTGCTGTGTAAAGTTTTAATTATAGGACTTTGTCTGCCATTAATTAGGAACTTGCTGCAAATTAATATTTTTACTCAAGGAAAAAAAACCTATAGGAACCAGCTCCAAACAGAATCTTTATATATTTTGTATTTCACCTTCATATTTTGTAACTCATCAAATACCAAAGGTTTTATGAACATTTAACAATCCAGAAATCCCCTGAAAAACCATTAGACCCATTTTGGTTGATTTGGCATCAATAATAGTTTTGGAGCCACAGTGAAGTAAAGCCACTTCCCATCACAAAGATCATTCCATTTTATGCAGTCAATCATGTACACAAAGTTTATTGTGGAACCAGTAAAGTACAATCCCTCAAAATGGAGAACCAAGCAGCAATTTGGGACCTTTGGTGCATTGTAGTGTTCTGGATTGTTGATTTTACTCAATTCATTGGTGGTTTAAATGATAAATCCCAAAGCAGTGCTCTAGGACATCTATAATGAACAGACCATAAAAGATGAATTCATGGACATATGTCAGAATTTGTCCATGGTAAACTTGTCAAGAATGAGGTTTTTCCGAAGAGATGACTTTAAGTAATTCACTAATGATAAGTGACTTCTAAACTAACTTTACTGCCTCATTTTTCCACAGAAAACAGCAACAGCCAACTCCAGAGCAGCAAGCGCATGCGTACAGCATTCACCAGTACGCAGCTGCTGGAGCTGGAACGCGAGTTCACTACCAACATGTACCTGTCCAGACTGCGCCGCATCGAGATCGCCACTTACCTGAACCTGTCAGAGAAACAGGTCAAGATCTGGTTCCAGAACCGCCGGGTCAAGCACAAGAAAGAGGGCAAAGGGGGGTCACACCGGTCGGGCTCACTGCACTGCAAGTGCTCATCTGCACGATGCTCAGAGGAAGAGGACGATGTGCCAATGTCCCCTTCATCATCAGGGAAAGAGGATGCAGATCTTTCTGTTAGCCCATGAACTCTTAGAATTGAGAGATCTCAATGGCACTACTCCTGCAGAGTTCAGGTCCAAATCACTGAAAGTCTATAATTTTCTAATTAGCCTAATCGAGTGTATGTGTGTTTTAGAGCTGGAGCTAAAGTTTACTTGACCAGATTTTTGCCACTATTGATCTATTAATCCCCCAAGCTATAGGGAAGAATTATGGCTGCTGAGAAAGTGCAAAACAGTTATTACAGCAAATTGTTATATGTTGTTTAAAACATGTTCAAGTGTCAAAGTCCTGTTGCACTGACCTAGTTTACCAGCGAGCACAATTTTTAAGGTTTAGAGGTTCCTATCTGTGGTGGAGCATGTATACGCTCAAAATTTGTATGATATTGTTAGCCAAATCAATGCTATAAGTGTGCAAATTATTTTCCAAACACTTTCCAGATGGTGAAATCTGTCAGAATGAATTGTATGCCAAAATATAAACTTCAAGCATATACATCTACTTTTGGAATTATCTCAAAGATTGAGTTACAGAAAAAAAATTAGATAGCAAAGCTGATTAAGGTATAACGTTATTGTTGCTCTCTTCTGGAGGAGTGTTACTTACAGATTCCTGCCTTGAACATTGCATTTATCCTCAAAATATAATTTTCCATACCTGACTGAAGGTCGGAGCCATGGCCGTACCTGTGTGTATCACCTGTAAATAAGAGAGAAAGAGGTTTATATAAAATAAGCTGGGAAACATTGATCCCATTGTTCCTTGTATAAATGTATACATGTTGTATGATTGTAGTTTTTTTCTTAAAACGGTTCTGTATCACCAAATGAGGTTTTTTGATATTTGTACAATACACAAATTAATCTAGTCTGTGCTATCTATTTTTTTTTTTTGGTAAATATTCCTTGGATGCTAAGCTCTGGTTGAGAACAGTCTGCGTTTCTGTCAGCATTTCTGTTACAACCTGTAATTTTATGTTCAGTGTATCAAGAATATTTATTTATTTAAAATGTTATCACCGAAAAATAAAATATTTCTTAAATAGTGAACAGTTTTTGTAGCAATCTTTCACTTTCAATCATCAAATGCACATATCTCATAGCTTTCTACAATTTCCACAAAACAGGAACTGAATTTCCATAACTCTTTAATGATTTGCATGAAACTTGATACCACATGAATAAAGTCAATGTGGGCATCAATTTAGCTCTGGACATTTATATATAGGGTCAATTCCAAATCTGAACAGGCTGATATGAAACAGTGAAAATCCCAAATATCCAAATGAACCCAAATCTCAAACAAAAGCACACAGTATCACAATTATCCACTCATATTTTCCAGTTTTATTTTTTCTCAGAAGACTGATTTTTGTCATTCTAATGCACAACAGTTTCAATTACATTTGTATACTTTATTTGAAATATCTATTACACACAGTTTCCTTTAATGCAATCATCTGATACATTCAAGATTATTTCATACATTGTTTCCCTGTAAAAATTATAGCTTTATAACCAATAACCAATTAATTAATTACTTATAGAATTGTTACTGATCGTTAAGGCTTTTAAATATGAACCTTTAACGCACACTTTACATATAATTTATATATTGCTTTTGTCCATCCATCCGAAGCAACGTGCAACAGTGGATCGCATCCTCCTCACTTCTATCCAAATATCCATCATCTGCCATAAGATATTCCACTGAAAAGTTCCTGAGCGTGCAGCAAGTTTTAGAGAAAGATCATTCTTTTGTAATTATGTTGGGGTCCTAGAAAACCAAACCCTCAGTTCACAACCAAACATTTAACTGACCTATTCCAATTTAAAAGAAACTTATTTGCCATCTGTATAAATCATGATTATTGGCATTATTGATGTGGAACATTTTGAGGGATTAACATTTCCTTCAATGGGTTCATGGGTATAATAAAAGTTGGATATTATTATTTCTGTACGAACTCTGATACCCAAAAGATCATTCCACCATGAGGATCATCCTCACACAACATTACAGCCCCTATATAGAGTGCAGGCTCTGTTTTCTCTGCCTTTACGCACTGAGACAGATACAGAATTACGCAGAGTTTTACGCAGCAGAATCCCTGCACTAAATTAACAATGCTGACAGGAAATGAGATCTGTTTGTGTAAAACCAACATACGCCGTGCACAACTGTCCAAAAAAAACTTCGCACTGCTCAGATCTTTGGTGCTCAATAGGAGCTGCACTGAAGCGCGTGCTGAGCGCGAGCGGACCCGCTTTTAAAACACATTTAGAAAGTGTTTAGAGAAGCAGACGGTGTGACTTTGGAGACGGAGAACAAGTACATTTCCAAGGAGCATCCACAGAATGCAGGCTATAAAGAGTTATGCAGTTAAAAAACACTTTGCTTCTTTATAGAACAAGGGAAAAGAATAAAATAACCTGCTATAGTAAGTTTATTAGTACTACTGAGTATTTTGATGCAATCACATAATTTTAGGCGTTTGCATTCCCAACACACACCTATACGGTCGTTTAAATATTCTGCTTTATCGTGCATCACTGGCAAAAGCTGTTCACTCGAACGCAGAAACATTGGGTGATGCGCTCCAGCAGTTACACAGTCTATCAGAGTCAAGTGTTTGCGCTGAAAAGGACTGTGATCGTGTGAGTGTTAAGCATCTTTAGATGCATTAAGAGTCTTAAAAGCATCTCTATCTACTCTCTGTCTCCTACACAACAAGCACAGATAACAATCAGTGTCCAGCAGTCCGCAGCAGAAGTGGATATTCAGCAGGCTTTTTCATCCTCGGTGGGTTTTATTTCCCCCAGGGACGCAGGATAATCCCGCCCCATAAAACCGCACTGCTCGACTTTATTAATGCATGAGGATGATCATAATACGCAAATGAATAAAATATACCACTCAGCGCCACAGATTACTCGTTGCTGATATTTAAATTTATTTAAAAGGATCGGAGAGCACGGTTGGTTTTACGCTTTTCTTTTGGAAACATCAATTCGCTTTCCCCCGTTTTACCCAAAATAATTACATTATCACACTGTATTGACCCTGTGGATTAAACAACAACAAGACCAAGCTCTAAGCAAATTTCACCCTCTATAAATTTAAACATGTGAGTAAAAATATTCGAGGTTACAACCAAAGCGTTGAAAATGTTCGGTTTTTTGGAAAGCTCATACAAGCAAATAAATAAACACAGCACAAAACTATACATATTATACGAATCTCATGTACAATAATCGATTTTCTTTATATATTTCAAGTTATCAAATGGTTTTTTATTTGTTTTTGATGCCATACGCCTTTGGAAGCCCAACAGACCGGTTGCTGAATTGCGCTGCGTTCTTGGTTACAGCGATACCACGTTATTATATAACGTTAAAACTTTATTGAATTTATTGAAATGGGATTTAAACGGTATTTACTCCTCTGGCAATTTATCATCAGCCCTCGGTGACAACAATGAGCCCACTGAGAACGTTTAAGAGCTAAATTATTCCAGTTATTGTGCCTTTGGGCATTCGGGGGTCGCTCCTTGTAAACTCTCCTTTAATTCTTCACTTAAACATTTTAACTAAACTCCAATATTTGCATTTGTTAAGATATGGGATCAGGCCATTTTGTTAATTGCACTATAGAGTCCCGTTTTGCTCCGTGCGTCCTTTTATCCCGTTCAGCAGCCCCCGGCTATGCGCCCTGCCAAAGGAGGGAGGGAGCGGGGAGAAGCTTAATATAAGCCTGCTGCTCAAATGCTCAATTTATTTATTCTTAATTTTGGCCCGATCAATTCATTGAAGGCAAAAGACGTGGGCTACAGTGTAGTTTCTAAGAGAAGAAAGGCGAATTGTTGACGTGACCCTCGAGTCAACAGGGCTCCCATCTAGCAGACTCGGTCCTCGCCTTTTCTTTCCAACTAAATTTTTCATTTACGGCTTTTCTAAGACTCGTCTCTTATCTATCGGATTTAAAAGAGCAGCTTGTAACAAATCAGTCTGCCCGATTTACAAGAGCATTAAAAGGAAAGAAAAGAAAAGAGGCAGGGCCCGTCAGTACCTGAGTCTGGTAGACGGTGCAGCTGATGCGATGGGGTTTTGAAAATGGCGCACGAAACAAAATACTTGAATCCTGGAAAAAAGGAGCCTTTGTACGTTTCTTTAGAAATCAAGCAATTCTGCATGACAAAGGACAATTAATAAGCCGTCTTTTCACGACCAGCAGCTGGTTTCCCCGTCAAGGAAAGTAAGTTGGGGGAGAAAGAAAAAAAATAATTCAGTCTGAATGCGCGCAAAAAGGCCCCTTTACGCGCGGAGCAGCTACCCAAGGTGACCCATTTGGCACAGTTAAAATAAGCAGGCCGAGGCAAAAGCGAGGGAACTGTCAAAAACATTTAAGCTGGAATATCTTGAAATTGCAAATCCCTTTATGTGGAGGGACGCTGTCCGTGTGGGTTGGACGCACAATGGAGCTGGTTGAAGTTGGAGAGGCTTTTTGGAGGCGCACACGTGGCCTCTCAATGAGAGCCTCCTGCAACTCGCGTGGCAGCTCACATTATGCACATTTTCAACTTGCTTTAAACGAAAATATAAACTACACATAAAGAAGTGGCATTTTGCAACATGAAGTGCTGCTCAAAATAACATTATTATAGCGAAGTATTTAAATGCAGCATTATGCAGTGGGGTTGCACTTTTTGCAGAGACCTTAAACTATAGTTTTTCGAGTGAAACTAAAATGTTTCTTCGGGAAAACAAGTCAGGCGAAAGTCGTTTAGATTGTTAAAGTTTATTACGCGTTCCAATTCAATATAAAATAACTGAAAATATGAATGGAGTTGCGCTCAATCTTTTTTTTTTTTTTTTGCTTACACAAACATAGCTACAAGCAAACATGCAAACGTTCTTTTACATTAAAATAACAGATTATTTTAGTTGATCTGTGCAGCAAAACAATAAATGAACAAAAACGGGAAAAAGGGTTTGCATATCATTTCTTTTTGGAGAGCGCATTTTCTACGCCTGAAAACGTTCCTCATAAAATGGTACACTTTTGGAAGTTGTCAAGTTCATGAAGGTGATTTTTATTCTTTATAAGACAGCATGTCATTTTTAGTACAAAAGTGCACATAACTATAAAGGACAAGCAGCAAGTGGATGAAACCGAGAGAGGAATAGGACGCGCGTAACGTGGGGTTTTGTAGGAATAAACAGGATTTTGTCACGGACTGGCCGGATTGATTTCTAAGCTCGTCTTTTAGCGGTGGGAAACCTGTTAAAGAGCGTCGTTTCGCCACTACTTAATAAGATCTGCTTTCCGTCCCAGTAAGTCCGGTGAGGAAAAGAGAAATCCCCTTTCAGCGCTGATTGTGGGGACGCATCCAGTCAGGAAATTCATCCCGACAGGGTGGAGGCATCGATCGTGACCTTGTTAAAAAAAAAAAAGGGGGGGGGGGTGCATTTCCACCCCCATCTATAGCACATCCAACCTCAGTAACTCTCAGAGATCTTATGCGCAGGTTTGGTCCATCAAGTCCATTGAGAAAATGGTTTGATGATTAAAGCGCATGCATAATAAAATACGATTCAATGTACTGTGAATAAATGTCCAGCTTTGGCTTGGCACAGACCTGTGTAATGCAATTAGACTATTGAAACCTTAGCAAGAAGAATCAAAAAACATGCAACTAACCTGATAACTTTCACACTTCTATAACATTATAACATTTATACGTCATGTAGCAGATGCCCTAACTTTGAGGTTTAACAACAATCTTATAATGTACAATCAAAATTCAACAGTGACAGTTTGGCATTGACCTCATCAGTCAAACTCAAGTTCTGGAGCCTATCCCGGAATTTATAGTGTGCAATCAAATAAGCACACTGCTTGGGGTGAGAGTCAATCACTTGTTGCTGTGGCTGCGCACCCAGCTGCCCTCTCTCCCTCAGACACGCTCAATTAGGTATCTGTATAACCCCCAACCAGCTGGAAAGCACAGCTGGCTGTCGAGCCCAGGTTACTGGCATAGTGGGCTAATGATATACCGTTACACCAAGCACCCCCAAAAAGGTTTGGTCTGGCATGCTTACAAAGTATATTTAAATGAATAATATATTACTGCTAATACTAATTATAGTCTGATATCACTAATGCATTAAGCTTAGAGCAAGAGGATCTAAGCTGGTACAGTGACACCACTGAGGGCATAATGCTGGCTTAGCCTGGCTTAATTAAGACAGCTGGCATAATTATGCCATATATACAGATTAAAATTCATAATTAGTTACATGACCATGCATGTTTATAGTCTGTATGAATTTATAGCAGGTAAAACTGTATAATCAAACAGGTATAATAGTCTAAATACAGAATTTTAGCCTGCATAATGTAATAAGATATAAAAAACATTCTGTGAAACAAGTCACTGAAAGTGACCTGAACTTGACTGAATTCTTCACTAACTGGACATTACTATAATCAGTCTTTTATTCTGGAATGAATATAAAGGGCATTTTCACAAGACAACTGAGTGCAAATGATACATAAAAGCATCAGAGATACAGCTTAAAACAAAAGTGGGTATGGTATGAATGGATAATGCAAGTGTAAAGTGCTTTGAGTTCTGGAAAAAGCGCTATATAAAACCAATGCATCATCATCAAAAGCGGAGCAATGGTATCCGATATAGGAAATACATGATAATGTTGTTCTCCAGTTTTAAACACACATTAATAATCAAATGTACTACAACAAAAATCTAAACGCCTACAATGAAATATAAACGTAAAAAAAATACCTCACTGGCTGCACACAGCCAAGAGGGAATGAGTCCACTAAAAAAGAAAAAAAAACATTAATTATCAGAATAGGCAACACAGTATCACCTTTTAAACACTTTAAAACTTTACGTAAATCCAGCACCACAATGAAAGGAAGTCTCAGCAGTGATTTGACCACCACTTGGCACTTCTAGGTATGTAGATGAAACCAGCATGGGTAAGTGTATGAACGGCTACTGATGCTTAAACTGTAATAACGAGGTGGCCATACTGATTTTGTATATTGTCAAAATGCCACAAATATGCAGATGTACACCGCAATTATGTTAGACCTGTATGGTGGGGGCACCCCTGGTCGAAGATGTGATGTGAGCAATTATGATCTAGCAAAGTGAGAAAATCCAATGAAATACAAACAAGGACTGGATACTGTACAGAGTGCAGCAACTCAAGGTCTCCAGTATCCTAGAAAGACATACCCATAATGCATCAGTAACCCACTACCAAACCCTGATATTGATTAGAGCCCTTCAAAGGATATACTTCAGCATTAGGCTCCACTATTCGGACTAGGAGGAACAGGGTTCAAATGTAAAATTATGTATCAAGAAAACTGCATTCAAACAATACGTAAACACCTCAGAGGTATGGCTGAATACTTCACTGGCTGCACACAACCAAGATGGAATGAGTCCACTTGGACAAACATTAATTTCCAAAACAGACAATGCAGTATCACTTTTTAAACACATTACACCTTTAGGCAAATCCCGCATGGTACTATTAGTAGGCAGTGCCATGTCTCAGCACTTCTTTGTTTCTGTAGTGAAGAGACTTAAGCAGAGTACAACTTTTCTATTTCACATCTCTGCTGTGTCCGTGTCCTAAAAGTGTCCATGTGCAACACAGACCGCGACTTTGCTCCTACTTATGCGTGCATGTAGTTAAAGTAAATCAATGTCCATGAAAATAAATGAAATTTAAAATATTTGTGAACAAAACAGCACATACTGTAATACACAGGTTGCCAGATACCTAAATTATGCAATGCATTGAATAATCATAAAGTTCATAAAATGCAGATGGAACAAGCTGTATACTGTACAATCAAATGTACCAAGATCTAATGTTGTCTACCATCAATAATTTATTACAATCTTATACTAAAATTTGTGAACACTAGTCAGGGATGTGATTTTTTTTCTTTTGCCCAGACTTTAGAACACCTTGTGTTTTTACATATTTTACCTGTATGCATTACCATACAGTGGAGCTCCGATATATCGCAATCCATTCTATAGCGGAATCCAATATAACACGGTCGTGCCGTGAACCCCGTATTTTTTCCTATAGAAGTCATATAAACTAGTGAAATTACCAATAAAAATGATTTTTAAAAAAATGTCATATAAACTTGCGAAAACGGTGATAAAATGCAAACTGACCTATCTTCGGACCATATTTTACTGAGTTTCGAGAAGAAAAGGTGTTACATTGGGTCATTTTGGGCAGAGCTAACAAGTTTGCTAGCTGCTATTCTAAAGCTGCATCCCAATCTGCATGCTGGCGTACTGCATAGTATATCAGATTAGTGCATTACATAAGGGGATTTGGCACACTGTTTAGTGCACTAGTATGTGAAATGGGACGGTGTTAAAGCCAGTACTCCAGTCTCAGGTGACTCAAACAGGAACTGAGACGAGTGATTAATGCAGAAATGGCAGCTGAATCGGTGGGAAAGGCTTCAACTTCTCTAAAGCTGCAGTTTGCTCTGTTCTGCAGCACTTCTTATTTATTTATGTTATATTCAGTTATAACATACACTTTTTAAAGAAGGTATTGTTTCAAACTGTATTTGTTTGCCCACTTGTGATAAACACAATGTACAATAACACCAGAACTCGTTAATTTTGTTACATGTACACGTATTCAGACGTAGCCACATGCATGTACACACGAATATGTGTCGGATCCGTTACGGTTCAACCTATATTGCGGTCCGGTTCTTTGGAACCCCCCGACCGCGGTATATTGGAGCTCCAATGTATAAAGAATTGTCAGTTTGTTGGAGTGACTCAGGTGGCACAGCAGTCTAATACCACCACACTACCAGGGCTGAGACATGGTCTTTAACTCCAGCTCTGCCTTCTGACATTAAGCGTGTCTTACACATAGGACTGGATATGACTGAGGGAAGAGAAGTTGGCACTTGTGCTGCAACATTGACCCCTGACTGTGTCGATTGACTAGAAGCTTGAGCCAACCTTCCACTTACAACCATGCTTTCCAAACTGTTACACAAGACTATGTTTATATAGGTACATCTCAAAAATTTGAATATCATGAAATCATATATAATATAGATTCATTACAGAGTGAAACATTTCAAGCCTTTTTATCTTGAAATTTTGATGATCGTGGCTTATAGATAATAAAAACCCAAAATTCTGTGTCTACATTTCTATGCACTCAATACTTGTTTGTTCCTCCTTTTGCATGAATTACTGCATCAATGCTGCGTGGCATGGAGCCGATCAGCCTGTGGTTCTGCTCAGGTTTAATGGAAGCCCAGGTTGCTTTGATAGCAACCTTCAGCTAACCTGCATTGTTGGGTCTGGTGTCTCATCTTCCTCTTAAGAATAGTCCATAGATTCTCTATGAAGTTCAGATCAGGTGAGTTTGTTGGCCAATCAAGCCCAGTAACACCATGGTCCTTGAACCAGCTTTTGGTACCTATGGCAGTGTGGGCAGGTACCAAATCCTGCTGGAAAATGAAATCAGCATCTCCATAAAGCTTGTGAGCAGAAGGAAGCATGAAGTTCTCTAAATTTCCTGCTAGATGGCTGTGTTACTGTGGACTTCAGAAAACACAGTAGAGCAACACCAGCAGATGACATGACTTCTCAAATCATCACTGACTGTGGAAACGTCATACTGGACCTCAAGCACCATGGATTCTGAGCCTCTCCACTCTTCATCCAGAATCTGGGACCTTGATTTCCAAATGACATGCAAAATTTACTTTCATCTGAGAGGACTTTGGACCACTGAGCAAGAGTCCAGTTCTTTTTCTCCACACCCCAGGTAAGAAGTTTCTGACGTTGTCTCTGGTTCAGGAGTGGCTTGACAGAAGGAATGTGACATTTGTAGATCATATCTAGGATTAATCTGTACGTAGTGGCTCTTGATCTTATATATTATTCCAATTTTCTAAGTGTCTCTATATGCAGTATGACATATATGAAGGTTGCCAGATAAAACCGTACGGGGCTTAATGACATTTATTATTATGCAATGGCTCAAATAATGAAATGCACCACAGACTTGATGTGCCATCACCGACTTCAATCATAGATTTAATTATAAGAATAACATTATGCTAGCCATGAGGTATCCAGTATTTGAAGTCCATGTCAAGTCTAATGCTCATGTGGAATTGAATTAACTACAGAAACAATGTGTGAGTGAGTGAGTGAGTGAGTGAGTGAGTGAGTGAGTGAGAGAGAGAGAGAGAGAGAGAGAGAGAGAGAGAGAGAG
>JAVSBU010000093.1:3371042-3384096 GCA_033118015.1 Loricariichthys derbyi | reverse complement strand
ATAAATAAATAAAACGAGGTTCATTCCAGTGGTGCCTTGGAACACCCCTCTACCCCTATAGTTCAGATGTTGAATGGTCTGTATTAATTTTTTTTGCCCTCACATTCAAACAGTAATTCAGACTTGAACATCAATGCTTTAAACAGAACCGAGTGGTGTGATACTTCCAGCGGCGATTATGCACCAATAAGACGTGCCGAAACTGCGTTCGTCTCAATAGCTATAAACTTTCACTTATTTCATGTCTTTAATTTTATGCGTTGTATTAAAATCCTTTGCTTTACTCGTGCTTTTAATCATAATTACATATGAACATGAGTGATGAGTGTTGGAAACTGTAGTCAAGAAGAGTTGTGGTCATGTTTAAACGTTCACTTTAGGCTCTATGATTTATACAGCATGTATGGTCAGTGTGCTCCTTTCTTGCAGCTGCCTTCCGTTTCTGCAAGCTTTTCTGTTTCCTTACATCATGCTGCATGAACCTTTTACAGTGACCTTTAAGCTATTGTTAATTGGGTTAGTGGTTAGGGTACTGGATTATGTACAAGAAGGTCCAGGGTTCAAATCCCACCTCTGGTTAAGCTTTGAGCAAGACCCTTAACCCACAATTGCTTGGATTGTAATGACTTTATCAGTTGTAAGTCGTTCTAGATAAGAGTGTCTGCAAAATGAGCCGTTAATAGTAAAATGGAAGAAAACCAATGTCGTTGCCAGTGTTTATATTAAATAAAGCAACATGTAGGATACACTGCAATGTCTCGGCTACTCAATTCAGTGTTCCTGATCTGTCCAGAAGCCACTAGTGGGGCATAAACCCAAATGTCCATGGTAGTGAAGTTAGCAAGTTTGACCACCCCCCCCCCCCCCTCTAGACTGGAAGTAGGTAAATGACGTTGCTGCTGTTATTCTTGCAAACATGTACCAAGATCTTGACTGTTGCTTGTTTGGCTCTTAAGCCTTTTAAAGTGGTGTGTTTTAAACAACTCTCCCCAGCTGCTGTGTCTCATCGGTGAAGGGTTTGGGCGCTATAGTAGGGACGTCTGTGGGGCCGTCATTAACGTTCGTGCCAAAGGGGACAAAATTGCTATCTGGACCACCAACACCGAGAACGCCGAGGCTGTCACCTACATTGGGTGAGCTTGTCTTTTCTCGTCTTGTTAACCTCACTGATTTCTGTTCTTTTCACTCTGCTGGGTTTTGAGTCCGGTTTGAGCCAGATGTGTGCAGCTGACCCTTGAATCTGCTGTAAACAATGATGCTCATGGAAAAGATATTTGTGCCTAGCAACCATAATGAAGCTAATTACCCATCACCCCAAAGGAGAGTGGGTGCTTTGTGCACTCCAGTGCTGCTTGGATGTACTACGTGGCCTTAAACAGTGTCATGCTTCATTAAATCGTATTATTACCCTTCTTTATCAGATGGTGCTAATGCTTTATTAGGAGCTAAAGGCTGTCTCGTTGTGTAGCTGGATCAAGTGTTAATTCAAAGATGGATATCTTTGTATAAAACAGTCAAAGCAGCAATTTTATGATTATAATGAGTTTTTCTTAAAGCCTTGGAGCAACACGGGTTTGGGTTTTTTTGCATTTTATATTATATGTTTCTAGACTGGGCCTGGTACTGTCAGGATTGTGGATCAAATAATTGAGACATTGAAAATGTGGTTGAATAGGAGTGAATGACGAGCCTTTCAATGTTCTCATGCCTTAAAAATTTTCTGGGGCATAGTGCTGGCTGCATAAAACACCTTAAATTTTTCCCTTGCTATAAACCTTAAGGGAAAATGTCCCCGTTATCCAAGTGTGTGGTGTGAAATCCCTTGTTTCACTTAACTAAGGGAGAAGGGATCTACTGCAGTGACTGAGGTTTTGTTGCTGTAAATTTTCACGTTCCATAACCCTGATACCTCAGTGGGGGACTGAACATTCCTGAGAGCTGCCTTAATGGTTTTTGATTAAAAAATGGAAAGTAAGGGGGGGGGGACAAGAAATGAGAACCAAACTGGCCTGAGGTCTCTTGAAAGAAAAGTGCAAGAGGCAGTTTGAGCAAAACTGAAACTCTTGTCTAGCTGTTAGAGCCTCAGCCTCTCTAAACAGTCGCATACAAAAGATGTCTGCATGTGGGAAACTTCTGTCACTGACTAAAGTCCTGGGTGCAGAAAAGCACAATGCTATCAGTATCTATAAAACTACCTGTCTTCATCATGGAGATTATCAGCAATTACACAAATTAACTGACAGTCAAATCAGAATTCTAATAAAGATTAATCACTCTGATGGGTTAGAGGATTCGATCCATCTAGAAACACTCACCTAGGTTCATGCTCATCTTCAAAAACCTACAAATTTGAGTGAAGATGGTTTTGTCACTTAACTGGTACATGCCAATTAGAATTATTTAAGAAACTTCATGGAATTAATTGTTAATAACTTGATTTGTAAGGGACTTAAGGGACATCCAATGCTTAAGGGAACATTAAGGATTTATGACTATTTCTCTTAAGAATGCCCTATGGTAACTTTTAAGGCATTTTTCCTTCCAAGACTGAATTTTAAAGGCATGTTTAAAAGAAGTCTTCAGGGAAATTTGAGTGCCAGCTGTCTTTGGTACTTCTCGGCATCTGACCCTCCTGTTCTGTCAAGTGCCAAGCTTAGTCTCTTATCTACTCCACACCATCCCAGTGACTCAAGGAGTTGCTCAGTGGTAGAGCGCTGGTTCATGGTGCTGAATCATTAGATCCTGTACGCCTTTCTCCAGTGATTGCAAGGTTTGAACTGTGATCTGACATCATTGCATGGTAGACCAGGAAGGATATGGCACTGGAAAGGCCAATGTGTGGTAGATTAGGAATGCTAGGTGCTAAAAACCATTGAAAGGGCCTGACTGCCATTAGAATGAGGTTTGGTCCCTGAAAGGCCAGTGCTTGTGGGCTTTGGAATTTTTCTGCAGGGTGCAGGGCCTGGGTCATTCAAGTACAGTCCTTTTATTGCCGAGATTTTCCTTTCTGCCTCTATATGGTAGACTTGGGGTCTGGCACCTGAAAGACCAGGGGGTCAGGGGCTGAGAAGACCTAAAATGCCTGCCACCTGAAAGTCCAAAGGTTGGTGTTCCTAGGCAACAATTATTGGGCTCACTTGTGAATGGAGTTTTGGCCTTTGGTACAAGAGCCCATGTCCAATAAACTTACTGTATAAAATGGTGGTATTAAAAATCCTTAATTGAACAGTGATCATCCCTTCTCTGTTCTTTCAGACGGAAATACAAAGAGAACCTCGGCCTTCCTGCGAAGTTGGTGATCGGATATCAGGCTCACGCCGACACGGCCACCAAGAGCAACTCGATTGCCAAGAACAAGTTTGTGGTTTGAATAGAAGCATCAGTTTGTGTGTAGTTTTCACAATGAGCATTTGTCACAAAAGCCTTCTACTTTTTCTTTTTGCCTCACTTGTAATAGATTTAATAAATGGCTGTAAAACGTGCTCGAGGTTTGAGGCCTTGCCAAGATTGTATTAAGTTCTTTGGTGGTGTGTGGCATCTCGGTTGCTGTAGATGGAGCCATGTATGCCAATTTACTTTACATGTTAAATAAAACTGGGAAACCTTCAGGCTTTTTGTTGATCCTTAAGTGTGACCTTACATTGATGAAAGGAAATTTTAAAATTTCCAGGTTGAGTCAAAGTAGAGTAAAGCTCAAATAAAGGCATTTTGTATACCACTACTGAAAAACCTAAACACTGGTCATGGAGAGCTAAAGCCACCCAATTTTGCATGATTGAGAGCCATTTTTGTTTGGCGCTTCAGCTAGTTCAGTGACAAGTAGAGCTATAAAGCAGCATGTAGTCCCATCAGAAATAAAGAACTTTGCAAACTTTAGCAATGATATAATAACCATATATAACATATGGACAGTTGGTCCACATTTATATTACGCAATCGGAGTTTTAGCATGTCTTAACCTTTTCACCCTCTTCCAGTTCAGAAAAAGTGGTTTCTTGGCTGATGCCCTTCCTAAAAGACTGTTCCTGATCAAGCTGCTTCTCACTGTAGAAAGGTCAACTTGGCATCCTGAAGAACCTTCCGTATGCTGCTATTCAAATGTAAGAAGTTATATTAAATGGACCTAGTTGCTGAGTTTAATATAGCTGGAATATAAAATACTAACTGCTTGTCATTAACCGGTTCTATTAAAGTAGTGCTACAATCGTGGAGGTTTTGGAACCCTGGTCAAATTGACCCCTTATTGTTAAACTTGTGCTGAATCTGTCATCTGTGGGCTGGCACAGTAGTGGGTGTCCTCTTGGTCACTCAGCTGGTCTCTAAAATGGGTGCCTGTGCCTTGTGATGGATTGGGTCAAGCCATTGTTGGGTCCAGCTTTTGGCATGTGATGTTTTATGTAGCATATAGTTATGTATAAAATGTTAAGCATTATATATACTACCCATAAACTAGAATGACTGTAGAAAAGCAACTGTTTAATGAAGCTGAAATAATGTTTAGCTGTTGATGCTGATCTAACATTAAACAAATCAATCCAGTCTATATTTGGTGAGATTTGCTCCGTATGTTGAGGTTACGATACAAATATTTGTGTATAATCCAAACAGTATTCCATAGTGTTTGAACTCATGTTGGCTCAGTTTCTATACTAGTTTTAATAAACGGGTTTTGTTTTCAATCCTGATAGATCATCAGTGTACTTGACGATCAGAGATGATCATTTTTCAGTCAACAAAAATTTCCCATTAGGTACATATACTAAAACTTAAACAAGGTTCAGATTCCTCTGATTATAGAGGTGAGCAGAGGAAATGAACGGACCTCCTCTGGTTAATGTTTGACTTAACAGAAGAACAGCATGTCAAACCCACTCAGTCTGACCAGAATTAATTTTAGAACTTCAGTGAGAGAGAGGGAGACTTGTCATGAGGCAGTCATTTTAAAACCACGATTTGATGTGATTAATGAGTGTGTTAATTTCTTCAGAACTGATGGATGTTGAGGTTTTTTGAACTGGTGAGTGTCATCTTTTTGTTGTATGTACTGTAGATACAGAGGATTTCTCCAGAAGTGATGAAGCTGTTACTGAATAAAATCAAACTACAAGCTCTAGTTGATTTGAAATTATTTGCTCCCATTATTAATCACACTAATAAACTGAGCTACGGTACATAAGCTGCCATTATGATTATATATGATGCTTTTTTGCAGTGGTATGACCATATAATTTTTTCTTGGTCTCTTTATTAAATACAACCAGTGTATTCCGTATTAAAAAAAAACTGAGTGCAATAAGAAAAACTGCTTATTTAGGCTACGGGGTGGAGTATTTAGTATTAGCTCCCCTTACACTAATGCAATAGCAGCATGTGGCACCTTCATTGAGATGCCAAGTGTGACCTCACTGAATGAGACACTGTATTAACAGGATAAATGAGGTTAAATAAAACTACCTATCTAGCAGATGTACGTTTGAAAATGTAATTTAAAAAGCTAAATGTTGAATAATAACAGCATTGATAAATGATCCGTCGTCTGATTTATTGCTTTGCAGCTCTGTAACACAATGGTGGCTTTAATTATAGCCACCAGTGACTTTGGTTACATCACCACTAGCTGTGCACACCTATAGGGATATATATATATGCTCAACAGGCAAATTCTTCACCTGTGACCTGGGATTTTTGTCACTGGTGGTGGAGTTGTATGACTGTATGTTTTAATACACCTGCAAATTCAGCTACTTCTTTCACGCTATGGCCTTTGGAATGCCAAAATGCAATCGCTCCTTTTTGCCGATCATTAACATTTGCTTTGTCACCCATTTTCCACACTTTGAACAAGATGTTAACTGCACTGTACCACCTCTTCTCAATCCGAGTCCCGTCACACACCCAGCAGAAATTTATAGCCTGATCACCCTTGTGAAACGCTATCTGCAGGTGCCTGATGTTATTACCACCTTAAACATGCAAGGTGACTCTTTTTTTTTTTTTTTTTTTTTTTTTTTTTATTTGTCCAGGGAGACAATTCTGTCTGTCAGAATTTTTCATGTTTAGGCCCATTTCATAGTGACTGCAACTGCACTGCCCTATTTAAAATGAGTCCACATATCTTCTACTGGATAGTCATCAAAGCTCTGACTTGGCCACTCAAGGATGTTCAGCTCCCCATTCCTAATTCACTGCCTTGTTTTTTTTGGCGTTGTGTTGAGGGATGGCACAGTGGTGTGATGGTTAATGCGGTCATGGTCCTTGGTTTGTTTCTGACCTCGTATTCCACCTGTGTTGAGTTTGCATGTCCTCCCTGTGTTGGTGTGGGTTTATTCCAGGAGTGCCTGTTTCCTCCATTAGGTTCATTGATTGAAATAAATTGCCCATCGTGAGTGACGTATCAATATAACCTTATCTCTTTAGAAATGGCTGCTACAGCTGATATGATCTTAAATAAACATAAATCCCATTCCCTTTAGCGTTATTGCTGCGTTAGGAGGTGAGCCACCTACGCATTTTCAACTGTCTAACAATTTGAGTGTATTTGGCAGCATCCATTTTCCATTCAACTCTGAACGATAAACCAGTTGCTTCTAGGGAAAAAACAGAACATCTTGGGCCCAACATGCTTCACAATAAGTGGATAGTGTATTTTGAGTGTTCTGCTGAGTTTGGTACTTGGTTTTCAGCTCAGTTGACCTTAAACCTTTTGCCGCATGCCATGAGAAGTGAGATTTTTCCTTCTCTCCGTGCCATACAGGTTGGTCTTGTGTAAGACATTTGAGATTTCCAGAGGCTTTTTGGCTTAGTCATTGAGTTTCTAGTCTTCCACGAGTAGTGGAATCCTTACAGAACAGCTGGTTTCGTTCTGCAGTAATCAAACCTCTACAACGGACGTCAGCTGGAAGCCAGTTAGCATGTTGTGTAATCTGGTGATGATTCCAATACAAAGTTCTGTAATTAGGTTTCTGACTGTCAGTTAAATTGAATTAAATGTAAATAGAAAGCAGGTTTTTTTCCTGTGTATAATCAGCACTCTCTTTTTTCCAGGGAATTGACCGAAGCGGTGCTGTGGAATAGCTCAGTCCTGCTGCTGCATATTTCCAGGGTTAATTAGCACCATGTTGGGTCGTTATTGTACATTGTTTAGGAAGGAATTACACCATCGCTCTCAGTGAGGAGGTCAGTGGTGCGAAACAAACCACTTTCACCTAGATTTGCTCGCCTCGGATCACACACTTCCTTTTGGGGGTTTGTCAGAAGCACAAATCTTAGAACAGTACTGACCATGGCAGGGTTCTTACAATAATGTTTCTTAACATACGTTACATGTTTGGTTGATTGTCTAAGAATGTTGGTCTATATTGTACTGCTGGGGGAAAAAAACATAGTTTATAAGACATGCATAGAACCTGGTAAGTCACATGACTGGATTGTTTCTGAGTAGAGTTCTGACTTTGTTTCTTGTTTTTAGTTAAATACCATTAGTTGAGACTCTCAAATCTTCATGGAACAGTCCATCTCAAAACCAACACCTCACCCACCAGCTGCAGCGGAGATGAAGATGAGTCTGATCCCTCAGATCGACCCTCAGTCAGTGGCATCAGCATGGCTTTGCTATTCTTCATCCTGAAGTCTCCCAAGTCGGATCTGACTTGTATTTATGCCAGAAATACTCCCTATGACTGAGACCATGAGATTTTATTTGAAGTTTTACGTGCTTTGTCTGCTGCTGGGCTCCAGCTGCATGGATTCATCATATGGTCCCCGTCAGAGGGCACAGAAGACGGGGGACATCCTGCTCGGTGGCTTGTTCCCTTTACACTTTGGAGTCGCCTCCAATGACCAGGACTTGGCTGCCAAACCAGAGTCCACAGAATGTGTGAGGTACAGGTTTGGGCTTCACATTGACATTGCTTTAATGAGCGTTTTTCATGTTTCAATTGGAGAAAAATAGAATATAGTGAATTCTCAGGGAGGCACAGGGTGCAGTGGTTAGCCAACTTTAAGTCTGTACTGTTTAATACTAATCCCAATTGTCTTTTTTAATATAAATCCTCAGGTATAATTTCCGAGGCTTTCGTTGGCTCCAGGCCATGATATTTGCCATTGAGGAAATCAACAACAGCTCCACACTGTTACCCAACATTACTCTGGGTTACCGTATATTTGACACATGTAACACAGTCTCGAAAGCTCTGGAGGCGTCGCTCAGCTTCGTGGCTCAGAATAAGATCGACTCTCTCAACTTGGATGGTTTTTGTAACTGCACTGGACACATCCCTTCCACTATCGCTGTGGTTGGGGCTTCTGGATCTGCAGTTTCTACAGCGGTGGCTGACTTGGTTGGTCTCTTCTACATCCCACAGGTGAGCAGAATTCACTGTTCAGGAAGCTTTAATGTGAGTGGCATTGTTTGCGTCTTTAACATTATTAACAGGACTACAAGAGCTACAACCACTAGAGGGTAGCTTTAAACCCAAACAACTCTTAGCTTAACTCTTAACTTTTAATCTCTGGTCACCTTCAGAGAGTTTGTAACTAACTAATGGGGTTAAAAAAAAACAAGTTGCTCAGGTGGTTTGAGCATCATATGCATATAGATCTGTAGAGTCATTTTGCAGAAGCCCTTATCTCCAGAGCAACTGATACGTTCCTACAGGTTCAAGTCCAAGCAGCTGAATGTTAAAGGTTTTCATTAAGGCCCTACAGTGGCAGCTTCACAGTGCTAAGCTTCAAGTCCATAGTCCACCAACTTAACTAATTTTAAAATACGTTGCCTTGTCATGCCACACTTATGAGTCACCATGTGTATGTCTTAACTGTTGTGTATTTTCCATCAGATCAGCTACGCCTCATCTAGTCGCCTTCTGAGCAACAAGAACCAATACAAGTCCTTCATGAGAACCATCCCCACTGATGAGTACCAGGCTATTGCTATGGCAGCCATCATTGATTACTTCCAGTGGAACTGGGTGATCGCCATTGCATCGGATGACGAATACGGCCGGCCAGGGATTGAGAAATTTGAGAATGAGATGCTAGACAGGGACATCTGCATCAACCTGAACGTGCTCATCTCTCAGTACCTGGACGAGGCCGAAATTATTCACATCGCAGACCAGATTGAGAACTCAACTGCTAAGGTCATTGTGGTTTTTGCCAGCGGGCCTGACGTTGAGCCTCTGGTTAAGGAAATGGTAAGACGTAACATCACAGATCGCGTGTGGTTAGCGAGCGAAGCGTGGGCCCTGTCGAGCCTCATTGCTAAGCCAGAGTACCTGGATGTCATGGGTGGAACAATTGGATTCGGGCTGCAAGCAGGACAGATCAGCGGATTTAGGGAGTTTCTGCAGCAGGTTCATCCCAGGAAGTACGCGCACAACAAGTTTGTCCGGGAGTTCTGGGAGGAAACTTTTAACTGTTACCTGGCGGATAGCATGAGGAATGATGACAGAGGAAACGGCAGCACCAGCTTCAGGCCTCTGTGCACAGGCGATGAGGACATTACCAGCGTCGAGACCCCGTACCTGGATTACACTCACCTGAGAATTTCCTATAACATCTATGTGGCCGTTTACGCCATAGCTGGGGCGCTGCAGGACATCCTCACCTGTACCCCCGGGAGAGGACTCTTTGCTAACGGGTCCTGCGCTGACATTAGGAAAGTAGAGGCATGGCAGGTAAAGTGAACTATTAATATTATAGCTGGGTGATTTCATGGTTTAGGCAGGGTCAAAATTCCCAGGGGTATCAGACCTGAGAGAAAGCTAATGGGAGAAGCTAATGTGTCATGGATTGGGGCGAGTTGGAACAGAGGACCCACCTACAGATAGCTTCATGAATAAATGGTAGATTTTATTAACTCATAACAGACAATAGCTAATGAAAACACAAAATCAAGAGGCAACTTAAAATAATAAAAAGGGAAACAAAAAGCCTTATGGCTAACCAATGAGGGCTAGGACGCACGGAGATGATGAGGTCACACATAGAGCTGCGTCGATACGTTTACAGTTGGCATGCCACGCTGGGACAGGTGACAGGTATGGAAGGTGACAGTGAGGAAAGCAGGGCAGTGTCCCAGTCTGTGGGTGCCTCAATTGCTGTAGCCACTACTTTGTGGAACCTGCCTGATGGCCAGACATGGGGCATCTCTCGGCTGCTGCCGTGTGATTATGTTCCATCAGGTAACAGTGCTGACCCCACCACATGGGGCACAGGACAGGGCAGGAGGGGGAAGGCTAAACGGCAACGTGGGAAGCGTCCTTTCCCTACACTACCGGTCTATGGCCTACAATACTTTGAACCTCCTGGTTCTACACCGCCCATCCTCTTCAAAGCGGGGAGGACCCTTTGTCCCTAACTCCCTCGGATGCCCACGACCAGAACTGATGCGCCCACCTGCTATGCCGTCTGCAATCGGCATAGGTGTGGCAGTGCAAAACGGGTGGAATTTTACTCACCGAGCAGTGCTGCAATGATGGAGCTCACCAGTTCGGGACGTGCATCGAGTGAAAAGTAAATCCATATGCCGCTAAGCCCTGCTGCTGCATGCCTCGTCACTCAGCTTCGAGAGCAGAGCGATGCCGAGTGGCCTGAGGTCCCCTCGGTAACACAACCAATGGCGCTGCACTGGGTTCGCTCCAACGTCACTCTTTTATGATGCTGATTGCAGCTGAAACCAATAGGCATGCATCACCACCGCGCCACTACATGGCTGTATAAGTTTGCGAATGGCGCAGTCTCTTCACCAGTTGTCATTCCACACCCTCCAGTCCCCTACTGGCATGGTGAGGATATAGCAGGAACCCTTACATAACGTGGCAGGTTCTGAGATTAGACCAGTAAGACACATGTAATCACTGCAGTACAAGTGCATACTGAAACCATCTTCATGATGTTTCTCATAAGGTTCTGTTAGATAAGATCACAGCATAATCATTAAGAAATCTATGGCTGTATATAGTGCGCCACGTACAAGCTAAATGGTTGAACGTACAACAGTACCTTTAACACGTTTCATGTCCCTCTAAAGAACTGCTGTTTTTAACTGTTTAATGTCCCAAACATTGAAATGAACCTTGAAGCTTTTTGGCGCACACAATAGGTTTTGTGTAAAAAGGAGGAGGGTTAGAAGGCCCACAGGACAGGATCAAGGATCTAGCAGAATCTGCAAGTGCTGTTTTGTTGACAATGGGTGGTTACACAAGGTATTACTTACAGGATTGAAATGACAGTTCTAGCTTTGTGCCTTATTTACCTAAATAAACAGCATCTAATTACAGTTTGACTTAACCAGCTTTTTAACATTCTGTTGACGATTTGGGCTGAAGTCAAGAGTTCAGTTAAATCACGGGGTGAGGGAAGTGGTTGCTCCTCTCTTCTTTGTAGTGGGTTCGACAGCCCAGCAAAGAACTGTAGAGGGCGCTGTTGCGCCTCTCTCTCTGCCATGAACAGTTGTCATCTTGGCCAAAAGCCACTTCTGGGGCTTAAACTCATGTCCCTGAATCATAATACACTAGCCAAGCCTCATACAATAGCCTATGACTGCAGGGACAAGTACTAGCAGACTTCAGGCCTTAAAATAGCTGATGTTTTAGTAACAATGCAGGTGGCTGGAGCCATATTTTGATTAAATTCATTGCATTAACAGATCATCGTCCTCTTTAGGATGAACTTATTGAGAGCATCAAGTCCAAATTTAACATGGTTTATTCTTCCTTGGTCCATTTCTCAGGTCTTAAAACAGTTAAGGCATCTGAAGTTCCAGAACAGTCGAGGCGAGAGAGTGCGGTTCGACGAAAGCAGTGAACTTTCGGCCAACTACACCATCATGAACTGGCACCGGTCGCCTGAGGATGGCTCGGTAGTGTTCAAGGAGGTCGGTTTCTACAGCATCCATGGCAAAAAGGGGGCCCAACTGTCCATAGACAAAAGCAAAATACTGTGGAACGGCTATCTGACTGAGGTGAATCACAGATCATCACTGTTTCTCCTTTTCAGTGGGCTTAGTGTGGGTGAGAACAGACTAATCCTAACCTTATTAGTTTTTTTCCACTACATTGACTTTTCTGTGTGACGTTGATACTAAATAATACTAACAATTACGTCTCACCCCAAAATCAGACAACTTACAAATTTCTTTGAGCAACAGGCCTAAGTCTTCTAACCATCCACAAGACTTACAGAAAAACATAGGGGAGATATTTTTTTCTGCCTGCCATTCTCTTTTCTGTCAGCAGGTGTCGCAAGGGTTTGCTTGTCCTAGTTTTCTGTCATTCCGGCAGTTTGTATTAGCAGAGTATACTGCATAAGACAGATTTTTATTTGTTATTTCTAAATTTAATACTGAAGGCATCCAGATTATGAAGGAATTTAGATTATTCAATTACGGCCACTTTTGCTTTGATTCAGGCTGTCCACAGTCTTACATTCTCTCAATCAGCTTCATGAGTTTGGCCACCAATAATCACCTCAAATGTTTTAACAACAGTCCTGAGGGAGTTCTCAGAGTTGCTGAGCACTTGTTGATTGAAATGTTTCCAATTGACTGAGCTTCATTTCTTAAAGTAATGAAGGACTGTGGGTTTTTCTTTCCTAGTTGAGTCGTTCTTGCCATATGGAACATTATAGAACATTATTCAAATAGAGCTATTCACTGTATAGCAACTCTAGCTCTTCATAACTCAACTGATGGGCTCAAACGAGACCATCAAATAGATAATTCATGGTGTTAAAACCTAAACAAACAGATAGTCCCAAAGGACAGCTCATTTTGTTCTGTGCTAGTGATTTAATGGTTTGCTTGTCATCTGGCAAACAAACTAATGGAAATATGAATACATATCTGCTATACTTATACAAACTACTCAGCTCTCCCTGGATCTGTTAGCTCATCTGATCACACAGCCAAACCTTTAATAAATTTGCTTATAAGAGATTAAACAAACCGTTCATAACATCAGTGTAAACAGTGTCAGTACATACAGTGGGGCAAAAAAGTATTTAGTCATCCACTGAATGTGGAAGTTCTCCTACTTAGAAAGATGAGAGAGGT
>JAVSBU010000093.1:3237963-3252758 GCA_033118015.1 Loricariichthys derbyi | reverse complement strand
TTATTCAGTCTGGGCATATAACGGATCTAACTACTAGGTGTTAGATTTTTACCCTATATAATTTGATTGTAAAACATACTGGGACTTCAATGTGTGACGGTCTGCAAATCGTGCGATTTCTGTATGATCCTGAACTGGATTTAATAACTGTGGCAAAACAGGGCTATTTATAAAACAGGCCGTTTGTGGCCTTTTTTTAAGATGAACAAATTTAGGACTGTGGAGACACTGTCAGTGGTCAAAATGCCAGTTTCAGGACTTTTCTTTGTGCATCATTAATTTAATCTTTAAAAATGAACGAAGGATGAGACGGGAATAATTTTTAGTAGAGCGGTTAAATAATTTAGGAGCTTTATTACAGTAACGATGACACTAACTTAAGTGCAGGTACCTGCTGAGTGTAATGTCCGGGCAGGGGTCCAATATTCGGCGGGCCAGACGGTTTTCCACTTGGACTGGCAGAACCAGGTCTGTGCCAAGAGAACAGAAACATCAGCGTGTTAACAGGAGCTAAATTAGCTTTGGTATGTGAGCTTTTTGTCAGTTACTACTCACCTGTACGATCCTACAGGTATTCCAGGTGAGTGACTGGTCTTATCAGGGAATTGAAATCCCTTCATCTCCAGCTGAGAGGGCTGAGTGAAATAAGAACGGTCAGAAAAAACCTGAGCTCTGTTTAAAAGGAAGCACAGTTCTGCTCTGAAGCATAGGGGGGCACTCTCACCTCACGGCCGGCGGGCATCACAGGCGGCTGGCTGGCCGGGGGGAGGATTCGTCGGGTGGCGTTGACGGGAAGGTTCTGTCCCTGCTGAAGCTGGATGGACTGAGGAAGGATCAGGTGCTGCTGCGCGGAACCATAACGAAGCTGAGAGCCAGGGAGGGGCATCGTCACCTACGGACCAAACCGGAGGGGTATTAAAAAGACAAGAAACATGGGCAATGTGATCATAAAATATAAAAGTTGCACTCTCATTGGGTTGGTTTTTCAAAAGAGCTCAGTTTGATCCTGGATAGGAAATCAGAGGATCATCTTATCCAGATCATCCAGATTTCATTCCAATAATCCCAGTTAGCTTTGATTGGGAGAGGACGTCCCCAGACAGTGCAGCGCAGGCTCACCTGAATGAGCTGAGAGTCCATGAGCTGGGAGGTCCCCATTCCCGCAGCCTGGCTAATGCTGCCATCGTACACCAGCGTCTGATTGCCATTAATGGGTTGGTAATGAGACCCGGACTGAGGCTTCACCATGTCTGGGAACGCAGAGTATGGCCCCTTCAGAGGCCCGGCACCCGACAGCACCATGGCGCTGGGGTGGGACAGACTTGGCTGCATGTACACCTGCGACCTGTAGGTAGATCAGAGGATGAACAGTAACGTAACAGTAAAAGACACAGAGGGATCAGAGCAGTTCTTTAATGGTTACCTGAAAGTTGGGATGGAACCGAACATCTCTTGGGACTGAGAGACGGGGAGCCCCCCACGGAGACCGAGCTGAGCCTGGGCCTGCAGGGATGTGTGCAGGGAGATGGGGATCTGCTGAGCTGCTGCAGCCTGTGTGCAAACAAAACACACAGAAAATAGGAAAGCAATTACAAAGCTATGAAATGAATGAAACTCCAATGTGTCATTAATTAAAAGGAACAAGCTATTTTATTTACAGGAATACATTTCCTAAATTTTATTTCCTTGCAGTAAACCATTACACACTAAACCATTAAAAATAAAATCTCAACCTTTACTTGTATCATTCACACACATGGAATTTAGCGAGTAGCATTACAGTATTTTGTACCTGTTGGTAGCTTTGCTGTTGAGTCATGGTCGGGGGGACAAGACGAGGCTGGCTGGGAAACACATGACCATCCAGATACAGAGGGGGGATGTGATTACCTACACACACACACACACACACACACACACACACACACACACACACACGTTATCATTATGTGACACAGTGATAATAAGAGCAATGTGAGGAATAACATGGTAAATAAACTTCACCCTGCAAAGAGACTGAGGGAGCGACAGAGGCCACAGGCATGGGGGGCATGGAGACCCCCCCAAAAGTGCTGTAACTGACTGCGCTGGACGAGCTGCAGGGGGCCTGAGAGCCAGGGCCCGCTCCGCCCGGAGAGCCCTGCTCAGGAAGAGACTGCGAGTTCTCCCAGGCTTTGCGAGCAGATTCCATCTGATGGGGGAAAAGAAATAACTAAGGTGGCCAAATACGTTTGGTCTCCACAATGATAAGTGCAAAAGGCCGGCAGATGGTCAGTACCTTCAGAGTGAGGTCTGTGCTGGGGAATGAGATGGGGTTCAGGTTGATGGCAGGCTGTAGATGATCTCTGCGCAGCATTGGGATGCCCTGTGCCAGACTCGCCTAAAATTAAAACAAACATGTCACTTCATCACATATGCACCTTAGGGATCAGGGAGAAACAGTACAAGGGAACCCACGTTGCCGGCCAGAGCGTCCTGTAGTTTTGTGACTGGGTTGGACACGGGGACCGGAGCCGAGCCGGGAGGGAGGCTGAAGTCTGAATCTTTGGCACTGACCCCAAACTCGATGGGAGGGACTGGGAGGACGTTATCCACGTGCAGGTCCACTCCATTAACGGGGGTGATGGGACCCTCCAGGCGCTCCACCCCCTCGGAACCCTTGCGGTTCTTTAGAGAACGCTCGTTGCCGATCGGGCCCGGTTTGTGCTCTTTGCTGTGTTCAGGTCCGGCATCCGAATCCTCGAGAAAAAATAAATAAAGTGTTAAGGCTCCACGAGCATTACAGAAACCTGGCGGCGTGAGATTATGGCGATTTTGGTGAAGATGCAGAAGCAGTACCTCTGAATTCGGTTCACTCCCTGTGTAGGACACCTGCTTGGTCCAGGCATCTCCACCAGAGGTCGGAACTGAGAGAGCTGGAATTAAACAAATGTGGATTAAAATACGACCTGTAAGAGTTTAAAAGCATTTAAGAACTACTTGGGGTGGGAATCATGATTCAATTATTAATCAATTACTGATGCCTCTTTTCTCCATTCCTACCCGTGCTGTTGGTTTCCCATATCTCAGTTCCGAGGTTACTGGGTGAGAGCGTTTCCTCCGGCTGTTCTATTGTGATACTCTGCTTCTTAGCAAAGCGAGGAGGCATTTTGGAAGAGATGGGTCTATTCTTTACCGCCAACTACAGGTGCACAGAGAAACTGCAACTAAATACCAGCATTTACAACATCGAGAAACAGTCTGCTCTGGAATTACATGGCACTGATACAATCAAACTGTACAAAAGTGCTATCACCCCAGCAATCAGGGGTTAAGAGCCCTGCTCTAGTGTCCAACAGTAGCAGCACTACACCATCACAGTCCAGATTATCTTTGATAGATGTGTGGCTCTGAAGCCTTTTAGGTGACAAGTGTACATAAAATAAGAATTACAGCAAACAATACAAGTTTAAACAATTGAAGCCCTCCAAAAAGCAATATTTAAGTCGTTGCATAAAACCAACTGTTAATAGTTAACTATTAAATTCCAAATGGGACCTGAGATTAGGTTACCGTAACATACCGGTGCAGTTTGTTCCTTCCTCCTTCGCTCCTCCTCCTGGGGACGCCGCTGCTTCGTAATGAGGGAATCCTGGAAGCTGTCCGGACTGGGAATGGAAGCTCCTGAATCACTTTCAACTGAGACGGGAACTGAAACAGTTACTGCGTTTAACATCTCACATAGCATTGTTATTACTATTATTATTAACGGGATGAGCGATTCTTACTGGTGTAGGCATTAAGGTCGTACTGGGACAGAGGCTCAGTCCCGTCACCCTTTATGGGTCGGGGTTTTAGTTCTTTTTCAAATTTCTTTGCTGCGGTTTCGGTGCTGGGGTTCAGGTTCTCCTCCGGCTGATCCACCGCGTACACCGACCCAGCGCTCAAACACGCAGATGCATCGTCTGGACTCCTGCAAAGCAAACAGCACGAAGCTCCTTAATAATTTCGTTTAAAATTTTTTCTAATAATACTATATATAAACCGAACGAACCGTCTGCAGCTGGGTGACATTCCGTTCTGCCAGCCATCGCTCCTGTTAGACATGGCACTGGGCGGAGCATCTGAGGATCGGACCATCTTACCACCTTCCAATACTGTTGCCTCACTCTTACGACTCTGCCTGTCCACCAGAGGGCGCTGGCTGGAGAAACTCCTCTTTGAGAGCTCCCTCTTCTCAGACCCTGGTTCTCCGTGGCCTGGTTCTGTCTGAGTGTCTCCACGTTTATCTCTCCAATCACTGTTAAAGTCGCTATTTTCCGAGCCTGTCTCCCAGTCCTCCCCCTGTGCTCTGGTTCCAGAGTACTGGGCATTCCAGGGATCTTCGGTTCCTCCTGAGCGGCCAGACCATGGCTTGCTCAGGTCTCCGTTCACGTACTCCTCGCTGTTCCACTGAGCGTTGGACTCTCGCTCCTGACGCAGGCGCCTGAACCGTGGGGGCTTGTCCTGGCGAGGAGGACGCCTTCTCCTCATGGGGCGGTTTTCTGAGTTGTCATCCAGACGGTACTCGCAGTCTCGATCTTCCACCCCGTTCTCTGAGAAGGTAGGAAACTTGGGAGGGTACTTCAGGTTCTCTCCTTCCACACACTTTCTAGTGAAGGTGTCACCAGAGAAGCCATAACCGTTTTCCTGGGTGGCTCCAAACGGAGCCCCTCTTCCTCTCCAGGTGGAGGCATCTCTGGAGACAAAGCCACGGTTGTACCCGGCATTCAGGCGGGGAGGGAGCGAGCGACCAAAACTCCTGGTCCTAGATTTGTCCCCACTGCCATTCTGCTCGTTATTGTATACCTTGTTGGACCTCCATGAGTCACGCTCTGCCCTCTTGGTGTCTCCAGACGTGGGACAAGCGGCGTCCCCGTTCTCTCCATTCTTCTGTCGGCGCCGTTTCGGCAGCTCCTCATACTCTGAAGCTTCACTCAGCGTCTCGCTCACGTTACGACGCCGTGGTTTGCCTCGCTGCGACTCCTCCGGTTTCGGGAATTCCCGCTGGCCTCGGCCTCGCCCCCCACGCTGGGAATTCCCGGTGTTGTACGCTCCTCTGGAGCCATCAATACACCCTCGTCGAGAACCAAACTCCCTGAAGCCTCTGCCACGCCCTCGCCCTGTCCCTCTGGCACCGGCAAAGGCCTGCTCCTCGTCGATGAAGATCCAGTTGTTCCGCCGCGGTGCAGAAAGCTCCCTGTTCTCAGAGCAGTCTTTAGGATAGGACCTGATGCTGCTCTCCCAGCCGTTCTCCCTACACTGCTCCTCATTTCCAGTGCTCGGTTTCTCCACTTTAGGTCGGGGAGGCTGCTTCTCCTCGTGGGAGCTGAGGGGAGGTGCCAAGGGTCTGTTGGGTAAAGGTTGGATATCCTTTTTCAGGTCGTAGACATTGGTGAGAACTTCTTTCTCCAGTCTGTAGGGAACAGGCTTTTCCTCTGCTTCACATTTGGGCTTCTCGTTCTCCTTCTCCTCCACTTTCAGGGCTTTGAGCACAGGTTTCTTAATGGGGCCAGTCCTCCTGAATGTCCTGTTGCTAGATTCTGATGGCTGGATAACGGTGATGCCGGACCCAGGTTCCGGCCATTGTCCATCTTTCTCTTTCCTCTCAGAGGCCTCCTTCCTCCAGAAATCTGAATCGAGAGCTTTATCCTTACTCTCGCTCATTTCGTCACATGACTCCTGGTTCTCCCGCTGGTGTCGGGAGGAAGAAAGCTCCTTGTGGGGCTCCGGTTTGCCGAACTCGCCGTGCGCCGACGGCAGATGAGATTCTTCATGACCGGAGTCTCGCTGCGGCCCGATAGAGATGTTGGAGCTACGACCAGGACGATACCTATGGAGATCTTCTGACGGGCTCTCCACACGCTCTGGGCCTCTGTCCTCATAGAAATCCTGCTGAGAGCACGACCGGTCACTCCTATAGAAGCAGAGAATCGAGACTCCTAATTAATTCCTAATATAGTTAATAATTAGGTGTCATAGCTCAAATTATCTAATTAGTGCGCTCGTTTGAATGCTCCTTCCTCATTAGTATATGACAAATAACACTACATTTACCTTTGATGTCTTTTTATTAAATATTTAAGGACAGAAGCCTTATACAGGACACTTTAACATAGCAAAGGGGAGTAAAAACAGACAAAACCCAAAACAAAACATTTCCGACTTTTGCAGTGCCAATTTGGATGCCCAGTACACGTGCTTATCCCTAACACATATGCCAGTTTCTTTAATTCATTGAAATATTGGATATTTTTACTTTATTTCAACATCTTACTCATTTACATTAACATTCTGTATGCTAGTTTCATATTCTCCTGAGTCTGAATTCTATTTCCAACGAGCAGCTTGTGGATTTTTAGTCTATCCGCAACTTCAACTACAAAAAAATTTGTACAGTCAGTTATTATAGACAAATTTTCACGAGCACAGAAAGTGACCTTGTCATTCTGGGAAGTATTCTGTTTACGGTAAACGTGGCTCAAAAGAACAGTGACAAACTAAACACCTGTTTGAGACTGGGGCTTGATCTTCTCACGGAAGGTAAAAATTTAAAGTAGGAGCCTGTTTATTTAAACATTGAATCTGCTTTAAGAAATTAGAATGAATCCAAACCAAGAGGCATCAGGATTACAATCAAAGGAAGATGAAGATCAGGAGCAACTCCACAATCTGTGGCTCACATTTTATCTTCTAATAACACAGTGCCCAGGTGGCACAGAGGCTTAATAAGCGGACCTTAGCTCGTGCTGGGCGTCAAGGGAGGGAGGAGGCCTGAGTCCTGAGGTTGCTTATACAAAATTCTAATAAAACATGGCATAATGTTACAAAACTGGCTGGCCTGTAATTATGCAGACAAAAGAAATAAAATGTAACAAAGAAAAAACCAAGAGTTCCTGAATCAGGTTTAGAGACTGATTAGAGATTCTATAAAATACTAGACCTGTCCTCTGTCGGGCTCCTCTCGCTGCCCTCATGTTGCCTCTGGTACGGAGGAGTGAAACTGCGAACAGGCGGGTAGCCATCTTGGCTCCAGACTGCATAACTGTCAGTGGAGGGCGCTCTTCTGTCCTGGTGTAAGCCAGGATGGCAGCCTTCATCTGAGCCGGAGCCAGGGCTGTTGAGACGCTCCTGCTGCAGGGTGGATTTCATTGTTCCTGTACGACCAGAGGAAACCAGAACATAATAGGAGAACTGGGATCAGGGACAAAATTACGTAACTTGGAATAATAACGACAATAATAATGATAATAACAGCAGCAAGATATGACAAAAACCCACCTGAGGAGTGAACACTAGGGGAGGAAGGGTAATAATCTACAGACGAGCGACCCTGGGCCATCCGGGGGTCCATGTAGGGGGGCATCATCATCCATCGAGGGTCGAATCCCAGCACGTGAGGGGGGTAATAACTTCTCGGCGTGGATCCTGAACCAGACTGCTGCCACTGCTGCATCTTATAGGCCTGATCCTAAACAAGCAGGCAGAGTTTCCAAGATTTATTCTTAAATTTCCATAGAACAGATAACGAGACCTCACAAGATCAGACGTAACAATGCTCACTTGCTGCTGCTGCTTTTGGAAGCGGGGAGGAACGGATTTCGGTGGTCTGCTGTACTCTGGAGCTTCTTCCTCATTCCTGTAGCTGAAATCGTCTCTGTAATCCGGGTTATGAGGAGGATCAGGTTTCTGCTCCTCCACTTCTGTAAGAGGTTAGAAACATTAGGGACGGAGGCTATGATTAAAAGCACCTCAATATCGTGAGAGTTTTATTGCCCTTAATAGTTATTATTTAAACATTTAATGTAGGGTCTCCTATGATTTACACAGTATACACTAAACTTTGATTACAATTTGTTGGGATGTACCCCCATTGTAAACACAGAGGAGAGCCACACCCCCTTCCGGATGTTTTACCTTTCGACTGCTGCCAAGGGTCCTGGTGCTGTTTGGCCATGTCTCTGCCCGGCGATGGTAACATCCCCTTCGTTTCTGAATCTCCACTCTGAGCTGCTCTCTCGCCTTTACCGAATTTCTCATCCAGTTTCTTGAGCTTCTCGGCACAGGCTGCCAGCCTCTCCTCCCGGGCTCGTCTCTCCTCCTCCTCGCGCCGCCGCCGCGCCCTCTCCACCGCTTCTGACACGTCCGCTGGGACGAATTTACCCCGAGGAGGCAGCGGATGAGAAGGAGCTGAGCGTTGAAGGTCCTCCTGGTCCTTTGCACACTCGGCGGCACCGCCGCTCTTCTGTTGAAGCTGGACAGGAGAACAAAGGAGACAGTCAGCACGCTAGCGTAACCTGTCCTGAGGGAGCTCTGACCGCAAGTGGAGAGCTGCTCTTATTACCTGAGAGTCTGTGGAAGCGTATCTGGAGGGGGGTTTCCTGGGAGGTGGAAGATCGTGCTGATGATGGTACGGGTCGTCCTGACCGTCCGAGCTCATGGAGGATTGGCGCTCACGGTGAGAATCCCACTCGGCCCTAAATGTAGGACGAGTTCCAGAATTAGCATGCAGAAGCTTAACCTTTGGTTTGCTATGAAACCATTTCGAGTGATACGTACCAAATCTCGTTTTTGTTGCTGGGACCGTGCTCCTCTTCGTCGTCGCTAAACTTGAGCTTCTCGCTGTAATCCACCTCCTCATGGAGACCTGGGAGAGGAGGAAGTAGCAGCATGTTTTACTCTTATAATTTAGCTATTTAAGTAATAATTTTATTGAGCTCACCATACTATAATCCTTCATTCCTCTAAAAGCTGATACTGAGAGAGTTTAGCCCTTATTAGAAAAGTTACCTGCCCATCCATCCTCACAGTCGTTATCCAGGTCATCCAGGTCTTTCAGATCATCTGGGTTGATGATGGCAGCACGAGGAGGTCTGTCTCCATGGCGTCGAACAGGTCGAGGTGAAGGACGGGGAGGAACTCTGGTGAAACGGTTCTCCCTCCTCACGTCACCGCTACAAACAAAAGTCGGTATAAATCATATGTGATTTGGGTTTGTATCACGTGAGCTTTATTCAAGTCTTCTTTAGAAGTTAAAGTTTTAAATTCTGCAGCAGTACTCATTTCTCTAATAAATAAGCAGCTCAGGTTCAAACTGCTCAGCTATTACAGGTTAAGGATTAGAACTTACTTGACAGGTTCAGCAGGGTAGGAGGGTCTGAAAGTGGGCCTGGCCTCAAAGCGCACAGGGGCAACAACGGGGGCAGAGCCATGCTCAGAGGGGGCAAGGCCCTCACGAGACTCTTTAGAACACATCTGGGAGAAAAATGGACAAACAGCCGTCTTAACATGACAAGAATAAAAGAGGAAAAAGGCAAGTACAGTGATGCTCAATCTGCATAAAACTGACAAAGCCTTCAGATGTTCATGAGTCCTAAAAGTAGTTTAAAATATTATAATACTGGTCATTATTTATTTGACAAAATAGTCCATATCTGCTAGTGGAAAAAGTACATGAAATTAGAGGCAGGAGTTCCAATCAGGGGCATGATCAGTCAGGTGTGAGCAGACAAAATGCTATACTTAAAGAACAGGGATCTACTAGAGTTTGATCTTCATAACACAGTTGTAGAAGTGGATTATGGTACGAACAAAGCAGATTTACAAAGATCTCCGAAAGAGAGGCTGGATAAAGGTTACAAAACCATCTCTAAAGAGAAAGCACTCCAATCCAAAGTAGACATACTGGGACAAATTGTTACTCCCCCAAATAGTGGTCGACCAGCAAATATCAGTCCATGAGCAAGATGTGTAGACATTCACGAGGTCACAAAGGAACCCGGCGTAACTCCTAAGCAACTAAAGATCTTTCATGTTGGCTAATGCTAAAGACCATGTGGACAGATGAGATCAAAGTAGCACTTTTGGGTTTAAATGGATGTCTGGAGAAGCATTCTGCCATAAGAACCTTATTCCATTTGAGAAACATGGTGGTGTTTGGATTGCGGCTTGTCGTTCTGCTACAAGGACAGCTGAATTCTACATTGTAGCAGCATATTCTAATAGAGAATCAGGATATTCGTCCATGAAAGGAATCTCTAGAGACCATGGGTCATGCAGCAAAATGAGTCACAACGAATTACACTAACGAGCGCTGCGTCACTTACAAAAGCAGGCAGCATGTCATGATAGGTGGCGCTAGAAGAGTGATGGATCTGGTACTGCATGCCTGGTGTTATTCGGCGCGTGGGCGGAACCAGGCGGACAGATGGATCCTTGGGCTCAGGAGAAGCCGTGGTTACGGCAGCGTTAGCAGATGATGAAGCAGAAGAGGAGGAGGAGGAGGACGACGAGGAAGCCGGAGGAAGAGCAGCGGCGGCTTCAGGCGAGCCGCCGCTTCTGCCCTCTGGATCGGCGGAGAGGGCCGAGGATAGAGACGGAGGCTGCAGGTACCTCCCTCCACCCTCCCTCCAACTCGTCACATCTGGAACAGAGAGCTGTTTGTTTTTATACTGCAGACACAACAAAGACTAAAGAGCAGACCAAATTATGGAGATGTGATCAGACTCACTCTGAGGGCGGAGGCTTGGTCCGGGCCCATACGACGGATCGAAGGCGCTTCTTTCCTTGCCAACCCTGTCCTGTTCTCCTGCTGCTTTCAGCGTCGGAAATTCCTCGTGAGAGAAGGGCTGCAGTCGGCTTGAGACCCTTAAACCTGTAATACGGGTACAAGCACAGACAACAGACTGTAACAAAGTAGCATCAAAATACAGCTGCGCCAAAATAACGACAGGAGAGACAGTGGCAAGAAAAAAACCAAAAACCCATAACCAAGAATCGTTATCTTTGTTCTAAATCAGCCAATAAAATAAAGAGAGCTGCAACAATTAACTGACTACCAAATGAGTTTGGAGACATTTTCATAATCAATTAGATGTGTTTTTTCACTCTAGCATTGTTTTGACATTAAAGCTGAAAAGAGAACAAAAGCATGACAGCAGTCAAAAAGAGTAAATCCTCAAAAGTGTGGGACCATTTCACACAACTCTGAAAAACAGGTTTATAAATCCAAAAGCTGGCAGGGGAGCGCATTCTGAACATTATAGCATCCAAACAGTAAGGAAACATAGGAAAAGGAAAATCTTTCTATTTCAAAAAACTTCACAAATAATACCTCAATGATTCTTTATAGATAAGGCATCTAACCTGAGCCATTTCTCTGTCACTGCACTGCCTCTATTCGGTAACATGATTGTACTCCAAATGTTTATAGAAATTGGTGTTATTACTATCAGTCACTGAGACCTTTTCAGTAGTGTTTACATCTGACACCTTTAAAAAAATGGAAAGGGCTGGGTCACATGACTAGAGTGACATATTTAAGGAGATCTACTCCTATACTCCATCCATCATCACAACACAGAAACCATAAACAGTCCAAATGCTTGCTATGTCGACATTCAGAGAATAAACTCTCTCACATAGAAAGGTCATGAGATCGACTGGTTTTAAAATGGGTGATCAGGATGTTAGAGATTCTCTAAAAGGTTTTAAAAGAACGAGAGCAGAATTGACTCTATCAAAGCATTCTAATCATTTCTATTTAAGGTTCCGATTCATTCCAAAGTCCTAAACATCACTCTAAAAGTTTAAGCCAAATATTAAAAAAGTGCACAGCATTAAAACGTTTCCTCAGACCAAGGCTAAATTCCACATGGCTTATGAAACCTGAGCCTAATCAAAGCAACAAGGACTATTTAAAGTCTGAAGGACTCAGAATTCTTTCCTGCTGGTTCTGAGCCTGTAAAAGGAGACAAGCTTCTGCAGCTCTGTTCGTTGCAGGTTAAAGACCTCGAGTTAACGACCTTTGTTGGGGAAAAAGTGACGTTAGAAACTTTACCATCTTGATCGACTGCCTTTCCATTTAGCTGTGCCCATTGCTTTGGTCCACTGGTGCTTGTGGTCTGTAAAAAATAAGAAAAATCCCCATCAGTTAAACTAAACACCACACAAGTCAATTTATAACTCAACAGAATCACTTCTGAAAGCCAAACCAAGCTCCAGGCAGTTACGATTTATCAGAACTCTGAGAGGAACTGGTTTATCTTGAGGAACAAACCTTTTATATCAAAAACAAGTTAAATAAGAACGGTGTTAAAGAAATAAACTCTGTCCTGCATTTTAAGAACTGATTTTCTACCGTTTCTACTTTCTTAGCTATAGTATTTAAGTACCAGAGCTCCAAAGCAGTTAAATTACAAGAACAACAAATATTTTCATTGTTCATGAAGGATAAAAAGACCAAACTAAGATTAAAGCGTCACCGGGGGTCTTCAGAAATATGAATGGAAATGCTGGGACATGCTAACAGTGCCCACTCATGAGCAACAGTTCCGCTTTTGATTATGTTTTGGCTTGAGGAAATAAGTGTTAGTCACGTTGTTAAAAGCAGTTCTGTTGAAGCTGGTATCTCATGTGCCTGATGTTATCAAACTGCACGGCTACACTCAGCCAGCTTGGTTGTTGCTATGCCAACAAAAATCATGTTTAATGTGTAAGGGGCTTGAGCCAACATGTACAAAAATTTAAAAAATGTTATTCAGCATCTGCGGCATTTAAAAACGTTTAAACAAGAATCTCTCTCAGGTGGGTGAGCAGAAAAAGGTGCTAAGGTGTGTGTATGAGATGTTTTACCTCCTGGCTGACTGGCGCTGTAGGCTTCTGAAGATTGGAGACTGATTTCTGTAAAGGCAGCTGCTGCTGCGACTCCGGCGGCTGTGCCGCTGATGCAACGGAACTGCAAATGGAGACAGAGCTTCAGCATCACATTCAACACGAGCCGACAGCGAACCCGAACACAGGAGGTTCCATGCTCACCTCTTTTGATCGGGTTGTTCCTGCTTGTTCGCCCATCCCGTCCCGTCTTTGGGCACGATAATCACGTTTGGATCGTTTCCTCTGTTCTCGGACTTCAGGCTCGGCAGGTGAGCGGGCGGAGGCATGCGCCGTGCAGCGGCCACTTTACCAAGACTCTGTAAGCCATGTCGCGTAACAACTACAGGAGAAAACACACATTAGAGCCTGACACAGAGAGTATTTGTGTGTGGTGAGGATTCATACCTGGGGTTTTCTGAGGTTCTACTGACTTTCCCTTGTACTTATCGTAGAGGCTGAGTGAGGAATACTTGCTTTTCCCATCCTTGGACTTGGTTATTTGCCCCAAACGATCGGACATTGCGATGAAATGTCATCGAGTACGGAAATTTTTATCTGCACCTCTTCCTCTGTACCTTCTGTTTCTGTGAATACACATTCATATTTTATTTGGATTTTACATATCAGATAGAATATCATAAAAACCAAATGGTAATTCAGAGTCATTACAGAGTTCAAGATTAATCTCAAAACGTTATTAATCTGCTTAATTAATCAGTCTTTCACCAATCCTAAAGAGCCATACTACTGCTGTTTAACTTTTCTGTAACACACACACCTAAATAACTCATCCATAAAGGAGGTGCTAAAACCCTTAAGAATAAAAACCATTTTAGCAGCTTTACTCATACAAACAAATCAAAAGACCCACAATATGATCCACAAATGAACCGACTCGTCTGACGGTTCGAATTCAGTTTGTTTGGAGGTCTGTTCAGAGGCTCAGAGAAAAAGAATCCATGACTCAGTGATCTGAGAGCACAGGAAATGCTGGAACAGTGTGAGAACAGACCGAGCTGGTCATTTAAAATATCGAGATGTGTTTATTTAAAAAAAAAAAAAAAAAAAAAGACCAAAAACCCACGTCACGACCAAAAAACATTCACTAACCATTATAACCATCAGATATCAAACAGTAACCACGTCACTGGGATGCAAGACGCATAGAGCCAGTATCACCAACCCCATGGTGGGATGAACCCGTGATAGATCATGGCACCGCACTACTCAAATGAACCGGCCTTTAATGTTACCATGGCAACTAATTTAGATATGGTACCAAACAGGACTACAGAACAAACAGAATCTGATTTAGGATGTGTATCAGATTTGGGACAGGGCCCTCAACTGTCCTATGTAGCTTTACAAGGAGTAAAACCAAATCTAAAAGGAAAAACTCAAACTTGTTTAAGTTTTAGGGTGTTCATGCTTTGAACCATTTTAAGGAACCTGAAGCAACCACAAACCATGTCTATATTCATTACTTCTTCCACTCAGAATCACCCAATCACAGAACACATTCACTTATGATGCTATTTATTATGCGCATCTGTTTCTGACAGGGCATTCTGAGTCACAGCTGGGCAGGACACATCACACAAACTACAGGGGACACGGCGCAGTGTGAAAGGCCGGGAACCAGTGATACAGCGCTGTAGTTAAGGGTCGAGGGAAAAATGGATTCTTAGATGCATCGTTATACTGAGGGACACAATTCTGCATTGATTCACAAATGACAAATCAATTTCCTTAAGTGTTAACTGATAATACTGACAAACAAGCGATGTCCACCCAACTCAGAGAGAGAAACTCAATCTCTAGCCGAGCTTTTATTATTAGGGATTTGATGCAAATTCAGTGGTTATGAAGCAGGGCTTTGGATTTGAGATCTAGTGTCCCATCTCAAAGAGATTTTACCTAAAGAGTCTAAAGTCTGACATCATCGCACATCTAAAGCCAAATCCCAGACTTTTTAGTACCAGACTCGCAACAGATTTACCAAAGGCTGGGTAGTCACTATTCAAAACTTCTACTGGAATTCCTACAGATATTATACACTGCTCAAAAAAATAAACAATGGCAACAATCAACGAATTACCAATAGCCCAGCGGTAACAGTTCAG
>JAVSBU010000093.1:3169564-3184675 GCA_033118015.1 Loricariichthys derbyi | reverse complement strand
TGTGATTGACATACAAACAGCCCAAAGACAATGAGTCCTGTGTGCTGTAAGCCATTATATATGTCTATGATTACATTATATTATTTCTGCACAGCGATGTCCTAGTGGGCGGAGCTAAATTTGCATATTTTCCTGACCTTCCTAAATGCTACCCTTATATACTTATATAGAGGCTTACCTCTACATCCGTACGGTTATACGGTAAGCCGTCTTGCCTTTTATATACCTTAATACCGCCTTGACCGTCAGCTTTGCCGAAACTGAACCGCTTTGTCAGTTTCCCTTCTGGCCAGTTAATTGCAGGAAAAACCGTATAACCATGCGTATAACCTGCCTATACGTACGTTTAAAAGGGTTGACCTCCTTTGCCTGGACTCCACCTCATTTAACCAGGATTTTTGCAGATAAAGCTGGAAAAGACTTATCTCGGTTAACTCGGCCACAACCATGTATGTGTGAACGTAGCATAAAAGTCCAGAGTCATACAAACTGTCATTAATGCTGTAGTTAAAACCTTTAGTAGTCATGTTTGAGTAAAGACCAAGTTTATGGCATTTAGCAGAGGCCCTTATCCAGAGCGACTCAGAATTTATATATTCTTACAATCCAAGCAATTGTTCAAGGAACCAACAGTGTCAGCTTTGCAGAGGTGGGATTTGAACCCTGGACCTTCTGTCCAAGTCCAACACCTTATCCGCTAGGCTACCACAATCCCTACATAAGAATATATTTTGGAATTTACATTCGGCTAAATGTTTCTGCATAAACTCACAACTACTAACTTGATTTTTTTTCTTGCTAGCCAATCAGTAATTAGATTAATTTAGGCCTGTGGAGAAATAACTGATTTATTCTGTTGTGGCTGGACCAGAAGCCCCACCAAGACTCGGCTAGCATCCCATGGTGATGGAAAGGAAGCAATTTACCATGTTACTTTTCATCAAAGAACCACAAATTTGAGGAGTTAAGTTGCGATAAGTGGTTTGTCTAAAATTGCTAATAAGAATGGAAAGTTTGAGAGTTGCGAGCCATGTTTTGAGATGCACGCCCTTATACTTGTCTAACTATGATGGCTACGATGTGTCTTGAACCTTATCCTAATTTAAATTTGGGAAATCAGATGTAATCCTAAATGCTAATATCCTAATTCTGGTACTTCAGGTGCATGATGGGATTTGCGATTACACAAAGATGGGTTAGAAGCAGAAATATTTAAACTGACCAACAGCTTAATCAAGATTTGGAGCTTTCACAATGACTGTGTGAGAGTTAGTCTTATGGCGTTGGTATGTTCTTCCCCAAAGGAGAAGGACGAGCTGTAATCCAGCATCCTTGGAGTCAACACAGATTGCATCTGAAAGTATTGGTTTCTCACATCTTCGGGGCATTTGAGATGCACCCGGTCCCTCCTCTCATAAGCAGAAGATTTGACTGTCCAGCAGAAATGAGTCCTAATCTCCTTTTTAATGCAGCCCACACAGTAACACACAAAGAGAACCCCTTCTCCCACGGAATAATAAAAAATCAAAAAACAACAACAAAAAAAACCCCCATACAAATAGATTTGAGGTTCCATTCTGAGGATATGACTTTAATTCCTGACCGGTCTACGTATTATTAACCGGCAATAAAATCCGACACTCAGATGCACTTATAGTGAGCCGAGGACATGCTGATCCGATTCGGAAGTCTCAAGGTCGACACAATATTTCTGGAGACAAGGCAGCAATAAATAAAGTCCTGAGTGTGTGATAAACATGGGAGGAAAAATAAAACTGCTTTGGATGTGCAAATGTTTGAAAGTATGATTCCACTGACTGGATGCAGGAATCTAGATCGTATTTCTCATTCCGGCCTGGGTTCACCAAAATGTTCCTAATTGTAAATACATCATAATCTTAAGAATATTCTTAAATTTATCCCCATTACATAAACCTTTCATAAGTAGTGCAGTATTTTTGTAGTTTTCTTCCCTAAAGTGGAAGCAGAGAAGCCTCGTATTAGACACGTTTTTGGAGGTGAAGGGGGTGCGTAAATCTTAGGGATTTCTTATCCTGTGCAAATCATTAGTAAATTTCAGATGTTCTGTAATAAAATTATATTACTACACCTCCCCACATGAAACGAATCCCATCCGAATAGGGCTTAGTTAGACTTTTAAGAAATGCACAATACTACAGTGAGAATCAGATTCTGAGACTGGCATCGACTCTCAGGAGATGGTACCTACGGAGTCAGGCATGAATTGGGACCTTATGCATAATGGAACATTTCATAATCAATATAACACCTCAGATTGTGTCCGGTTCCATGTCAGAGTTATGTCTGATGTCTTCACAGCTAACGATTGATTAGGGACGGAGATTTCCTTGAGTTTTATGCAAAGAAACATCTGAAATCTGGTCCAAAATTGACTTCAAGGTGAAGCTAAAAAGCCCGAGGCCATAACGGCGTGTAACAGCAGCATGCAGAACCCGAGCGACGCCGTACATCTAGTGTTTTATGACCTGATTTACAACGGTGTTTGCACCAGGCTCACAGCCGCGCTCTGAATTAGATGTCGGGTCGTAGAGCATCCGGTGGGGTAACACGGCACCACCCGCAGCACGTTTAGAGTGCGTGCATTAGCTGCTCTCTCCCAGCTCATAGTTCTGCCATTACAGTGACGGCGTCGATAAAAAAGCTCTGAATAATATTTATGGAGGAGTTGGAGCTCGGCAGGTCGGATCGACTCCAGCGCTGTTCTGCGGGCGAGCTGCCAGAAATAAACCCATCATAGCAGGGTGTTTAGACACCGGAAACTCTCCTCTCTGCCTTCACAAGCCATCTGCTCGCTCAGGTTCAAACGTTAACGCATTACAACCTCACTTTAGGTGCCATGCTGAGGGTGGAGAGGAGGAAACCTGCCACGTGAGCAAATAAAACAATCCCAGGTTGTAAGAGACTCTGGTTCTCTCTGCATAAGAGTAACAGCACTCATTTCCTCCAAAGTTCCAAAGATGTTAGATCAATTGGCATCTCTCAACGAGCAAGTCTCAATGAGCCTGGTGCCGTAGGCTGCTGAAAAGCTATTTTAATGCGATACCCAGGTTTGGGACTCAGTGGTGCCTTTTGGCTAGGTTGGGCACCATAATGCAGGTATGAGGGAATGGACTGGCATGTCCAGGGCACACTGATACCTTCACCCTCTGAACGATGAGAAATGTGGGTAAAAATCTAAAGTCTAATTACCTAATTCATATGTATTATTCTAAATAGTGAATGAATGATATAAGAAGCAGGAATGAGAATGTAGAATTATTAATAATTCAAATATTAATAATTATTCCTCTCTTTCTCTCTCTATCAGATGAGTTCAAGTCATTTTTGAAGCGCTTGCCCTCCTCACACTTCTTGCCCATCAGCAATGTGCACCTGCTCTGGGGGAATGACTGGGACCTCCAGGCCCGTTACCGACTGCTGCAGAGCTCCCTAGAGGTCCTAAGGATGAAGATCCAACGTACAGCTCGAAAGCTTTTTAGCCTCAGCATTCGCTGCCACCACAACCCCAACCATCAGATGACTCGAGAGAGGTGGGTTTAGACTCGTACCATACCGAAAGAGTTCTGATCTTTGGGGGCGCTTTAGAGCTTTAGGTTAAAGCATAACCTCAAATTCTGCTGAGAACCTAGAGAAGATTGGTGGGATTTTACATCAATTAAAGCTCAAAGGATGAATCAGATTCATAAGTAACATAAATGTTATACGGGAGGAACTGTTAGAGGAAGTTTGGTTACACTTGTGTTGATATTTTAAATCTCAGGCTCGTTATACTTGAGGAAAAGCAGGAGGGTCCATGTCTCTAAATGTAGGATGTCCTAAATAAGTGGGTAACATTTACCTGAAATACAGCACCAAATAACTTTGGATGATGGTGTTTACATTCCCTTTGTCTTTTATTTCATTGCAGACAGCATGAAACCATTTCGGCACCAAGGATACCAAATCATAAAATGTTTCAGATGTTACAGTAAGGGATCCAGTCCAGTCCCCATACCCTCATTTTTCACAGCCGTGCCTTTATAATGGCACAGCCTTTACAATTAAAGTGCAGCATGTGGTTTTTCATTGTCTTGTTGAAAAAAATGCATGGACGTCCCTGTTAAAGATCTCATCTTGAAGGCAGTTCATGTGGCTCTAAAATCTCACTGTACTTTTCTGCATTAATTCTGCATCACAGATGTGTAAATCACCTTTACCAAGGGCCCTGACCCAACCCGTACCCTGACAGAGCCTGACTTTTGGACTTGTTCCTCATAACAGTCTGGATTTCTTCCAAAAAAATTCTGTTAAACTGATGGGTCTGAGCCTAATCCCCGTTCCCATTGGGTGATGTTCGATCCCAGATGCCTCCAAGTCCAGAGAAGTAGGCGGAGGTTCTGCTCGTGGTTCTAACATAAGGCTTCTTTTTATCACAGTAACATTGTAAGTGGGGTTTGTGAATGTAACTCTGTATTGTAGATCTTGATAAAGGTTTGATAAAGTAATCCGGTGCCCATGTGCTTCTATCAGCTATTGATGAATGAAGCTTCTTGATTTGGTTCCATTTGAGGGATCCGAGTCACGGCTCTTCAGTTTAGATTGAAATTCCTCCAGATTATGAATCATTTAATCATATTATGGTCTGTAGAGAGAGAAATATGTAAATCCCTTGCAATCTTTCTTTGAGGAGCATTTCTTTTAAACGTCTCAAACATTTTTTCACACAGTTGTTGATAAACTGGAGATCATCTGCCCATTTCTGCTCCTCAAAGACTCAGCCTTTCCTGGATGCTGCTTTTGTACCAATCACATCATTATTTAGTTCTCATTACTAGCCCTAAATTTCCTTTTTTTTGGAATGTGTTGCAGGCCTGAAATGCAGGAATGGATGTGTATTAATAAATTAAATAAAAAAAGTCATGAAATATGTCAGGTTCATATACTGCAATGAAAGAAAAGTCAAAGGCAACATAAGGAACCATACCCGTCCCAACATTTTCTGTGTGAGTTTCAGAAGAAGCCAAATCCTATTTGAACCCACCTACCAATCGTGAAAGATACTAAAGAAACTGTGCAGTTATGTTCATCTGAAATCGCTGCTTTTGCTCTATGCTAAATGACATGCCAGTTTTCAATTTCAGCACTGCAAGATTAAAGAGGGGGCGTTTAAGGAATTGGGGCAGAAACGTCTTTTATTTTTAGCACCAGCTGCCAGAGCCGCAGTGTGAGCTTTAGCTGGTATCACGGATTTGACCTGCAGCCCTGCTTTGAGTTGGCGTCTTTATGTGACGTTCTAATTAGGGAGCATTAGCAATGGGTTCGCTGTTTCTCCTGCATTTGGATCTGCTCGGGGTTTAGATGTCACTCAGCTGGTCCCTCACGTCCCGCTCTCGGCTGCGTGTTAGGAAAAAGAGCTTCTTGCTGACACTGAACAGAAACAAGTGGCTCATTATTGGGCGCAAACGACATCTTCATTCCCCTCGGACTCTCAGACAGATAAATCTGCACTCTGCAGAGCTTCAGCTAAACGCTGCATACTGACTGCAAGTGGCTAGTTTAGGAGAGGAAGAGATGCACTCTTCATATTCCTATCAGTGTCAAACTGCTGAAAATGTATCCAGCAATAAGAGTATTTTAGGTAATAATGGCTATTACAGAAATACAAAACAGTAAATATCACCCTTTAACACAGATTGCATGGCTAGGTGCTGGATTTTATACACCTTAAGATGTGTCCCAATACTTTTGCTCACATGCTGTATCTGTTCATCAAACAGCTGTGCATTCTGAATTTCTAACATTATATTTACATCCAACATTACGTTTCACCTGTGTAACATAAATGTAAAGTCTTAACCTCAGGAAGAAAAAATAAGCTTACAGTTTAGGCTGAGCTCAGCAAATCCCTACTTGGATAATGTCCTTCTGCAAGGCCTGCACTTTCCAGGCAGGAAAGTGAACACGAGCAGTTCTGGCATGCCGGAGCTGAACAGCTGATGCAGAAAGTTTACTGTTTCAGCACTTTAGCATGGTTTTGTCTGCAGGGCAGGCAGAGAAGTGAAATGAGTTTCTCTCTATATAATTTGGCTGAATCTAGGACAGTGGCTCTGATACAACCAACCTTACTCTGAAACCGTGGTACACAAAAGCGTCCGGACCTGCACTGGGGCATCAGAGGTTAGCCATAGGTACACTGTGTAATTTTTCATGAGTTAACTGGTTGAAGATTGCATTGTATTAAAGCTTAAAACTTAAACATGTGATGCTTATTTGAGTAAGCCTCGCTTAAGTTATCCAAATGGGTCACTTCAGGTTCATTCTGTTTCACTAATCGCTAACTATCCCACTAACTCGAGCCAGGCTTTTGCAATCAAAGAACATGAGCATGCATACTGTATTTAAGCAACATGCATTTCAATGTGTGCCTTTTTATATTAAAAACTTGTCCATGCTGTCTTTAATTCTGTGGTTGCCAGATCCTGCAAGAAAAATAAGCCACAGATCAATGGAACAAATGCCAGTGTCCTAGATAATGACTGAAATCTTACTATTGATTACTGAGCAAGCCTCCTTTATAAAATTCTGCATAGAATCTGTAGTGAAAGTGTGTGTACGGACAAAAACCAGGAGATGGCGTATGCACACCTTTGAACTGCGTATCGCCTTTATAAAGTCTCAATCTTCTTCAAAATCTGTGGAGACGAGAAGCCTCATGATCCACCTCCATACAAATACAAATAAGCTCATGAATATTTAAATAGGGGTGTGTCCCATTCATTGTTGAGACGGATTGCGGTGTTAATGAAAAGCAAAGAAGCTAAATTTTTGTCTTGTTTCAAACATCGAGGTGATGAAAAATGTGTTGTTTGGTGGCAAAAACACAAATTGCTTTGCATAATTAGCTGCAATTCTCTATTTTACCACAAGGTGACACAAATTCCTCCTCTCTCTCTCTCTCTCTCTCTCTCTCTCTCTCTCTCTCTCTCTCTCTCTCTCTTTATATATACCAGTTTCTCTTTAAGTTACTTTTCACCTCCATTTTTTTTTTTTATTTATTTTTTTTTTTTGCGTACACACCTTTTATAAACAAGGCCCAGATCTTTAGTGGATTTCATACTTTGATTTCCAGATCTTAATCCAGTCTGGGATCTCTGAGTATGCTGGTTATGCTTTAATAATGGGACACCTGCAGAAATCTGATTATTAAGTGATTGTAATGCATAGGAATGTAAATGCTCCTGGATTGGTGACTAAAAGGTCCACACTTCAAGCCTCAGAATTGGATTGTACCCTTTGTTATTTGCTCTGGATACGGGAGTTTGCCAAATAAATAAACAAAACCAAATATGTACGAATGATAAACTGGAAGGGCTTTTTTAAACAGGAGAAAGGCAGACTAGCTATTCTTATTTTATAGATCGACTTTGTACTGTAAGCATTTGTCATCCCATTTGAGTCATGGCTCAGATCGTGTGTTAATCGTCAGGCTGTCTGTTAACGTAGCTACAGTCCACTCTGAAAACTACAATTCCCATTTTCAGTCTCGGCGTGGCATTTAATAAAAACAAAAGGGAGCTATGAAATAAGAAAGTCGAGTGCAGCATCGGGCTCGGCTCACGAGAAGGTCCGGACTGCTGTTATTGCTCCGGCTGAAGGTTCTCTGTAATTGCAGTCGTTTGTCAGAAGCTGTAATGTAATAAACAGCGGGTGGATTGGAATGACATATGAGAGAGAGAGAGAAACTTCACTATGCCCATATAAATTGGCTTCCCTACAGTCTTGTGCGAGAGTTTGGGCGTACTGTGACTCACATTGAACCACTTTAGAGATGCCATGTGACCAAAGAGAGAGAGAGAGAGAGAGAGAGAGAGAAACACCGCCACCTATCTGTTATCCACGATGCTCACCTCACTATCTGCGCAACTTAAGACTTATGATAATATTAAACCTGGTCGATTTTATGGGACTTAAGATGCTGATGATCCACCTTACACCAAAAAAAATATAAAAATAGTAGCTCTGGCAGTATCTCAGGATTTTATTCCCACGCTGGAAATGTATCTGCCACGGTGAAATGGCTTAAGGCTGTTTGGTGTAAGGCTGGAGTTACTGATACAGAGATCCTAAAAACTACAACCAGAACTGAACCAAAGTCACAGATGATGTCACGCTTCAATTTAATCAACAAAAACTTGTGCAAACGTGTGATCATGCCTGTTCAGCAAGGAACTTAAATATTTAGATAATTTTCCATGTTTTGTTGCATGCGTCTTTGAAACATGTTAAACTCTCCCTCTGATCTAATGGAGTTTATCTGTAAGGACTTTTATTTTAGAGTTCATTAAGTGTGTTTAAATGAGTCCCGTTTAAGTCTCTAAGTCCGGATATAAAAAAAAAAAAAAAGACGTTTTTCGGTCCTTGTTGCCTCAGTGTGGTTGTTAAAAAGACGGTCTTTCCATCACAGATGTTTGCTGAGGGTTTCTAAAGATGCGACGTTGAACCTTGCACCTGTTTTTGGCTGCATGTTTAGATAACACGAGTAGGTTATATAATAAGAGAAGTCCTTGTTGTCGTGGACATGAGAAGAGCTGAGAGAATAACACAAGATTCATGTAAAGCTCAAAGCAGTGATGGAAACGAACACAATACTGCTGAGATTCTTTAAAAAAGAGGCAAAAACCGTTTTTTTAATCTTTTCACTCCCCTATCTCTGTTGCTGCTCTTTGTCAGGATGATGTATGTCACCAACAACAAAAGCTGTCTGATTACCAGGACGGAGATGCAATGGGAAAACAAACAGCAATCGTTCCCCGTAGCAAACTCCACACGCTTGCAAAAAAATAAAAAATAATGGAGGAATAAAAGAAGCAGGCTGCACTGAAATCACACAGAGGGGTGAGAAAACAAAATCTGGCTTACTGCAAATAAATATGGAACGATACTAAATGCTAAAAGCTGTCTGTGACCGATTAAGAGTGAGCTTTAGTCTTTAATCACCAGCGTAATTTGATGTGAGCCAGAAGTCGAATTACATTTGAATATTTCAGGACAATTTAAAGATGGAATGGATGAGAGTCAGGAAATGTACACTGTTTTTCAACTCTATTTAGACATTATAACACTTATAATGAAAATAACACATCTGATAATTAATCTGGTTTGGATAATCTCACTAACATTATAAAAAGCTGGTTTGTATGGCAGAGTAACAACAAAGTAAAGGTTTTGTGCTCAGACAAACCAAAAATACAACATACCTGCCTACCGTGAAGCATGGTGGTGGCAGTGTTATATAATGGGGGGTGTTCCTCTTCAGCAGGAACCGAGCTCTTAGCTAAAGACATGAAAATGGGCTTCCAGGATTACAACGGCCCCAAACACAAAGATAAAAAAACAGTGAACAGAACTGAAAGTTGAACTTCCTTCAGTATCTAATTCAAAGCCCTGACCTAAATATGGCACTGCATTACCGCTTACCATGAAATTTGACTGAACTCAAAAATTTTGGAAGGAGGAACGAGTAAATCTTCCCCAGTTCAGGAGTGCACAGCTGGTAGAGACTGATCCACACAGACTGACGGCTATAATTAGGTCCAGGGTTCAAATCCCACCTCTGTCAAGCTGCCACTGTTGGATCCTTGAGCAAGGACTTGCTTGGATTGTATAAATTCTAAGTCACTCTAGATAAGGGCATCTGCTAAATGTCATAAATATAAATGTAATACAAGTTAATGGTGGTACTTTTACAAACCTGTTATTATAGTTTTATTTAATGAATTTGCAGAAACAATTTTTTTCTCCCTACTTAGCATGTAAATAACATTGGAAAGCGAGATTATTTCGTGAGTTCTGATTTCAGGCTGTAAGACCTGCGAAAAGCGATAAATTCTTGGTGTGTAATTTCTCGTGTTTAATGTTATTTACAGTATGTAAAGTTCTGAATTGAACCGTTTGCAGCAGAACTGTTCAATAGGAGAAACACCGAGCTCACATAAGGTCACTTTACACACACCGGCCATATTTCATTCTCCCAAATTCTCCACTCAGTGCTCTGTTTATCCACCGCAATCATTTCGGAAAGGTCTTAGCTATTTCCCTCACACATTCACAAGTTGCAAACTTGGAAAGGTCAGGATGCAGCTGAATATTCGGCGTCTCCTTTCTTAAAAATTATGAGGATAAACACAGAACTCAAGCAATTTTACTCCATGGATGGTTTGTTTTTTGAAATGTTTGAGGTACAAACTGTTTGCATGTTCTCCCTGTCTCTGCTTGGCTTCCTCCAAGTGCCCCAGTTACAAAGGTATATGGTAAGTCAATGGGTGTCAATAAAGTGTCCCAGAGTTGGGTCTGTGCTGCCGGTTCTGCCCTGTTTATTGGAGTAAGCAGGTTTGGAAAGTGACATAAGTGTCCCTGGGTCACACGTTTGGTTTTGCTGTACAGAATATGTTGGTGATGAAGGTACTTAAGTATTTTAAAAAATACAAAGAATTTGTAACAACTAGATCAGGTTGTTAAGAGTATGTCCTATATAACTGCATTAATATTACATTAAAATATTTTAATTACGTATCGGTTGACGAGTTCACCTTCTCGAGATCTTTGTGTGAGCGGCTGAATTGGAAATTTCAGCTCAATTAGCACTACATAATCCCTTAAGCGCTAATGACATTTGGTTCTAATTATCCTGTAGTAGCCTTAGCCGAAGAGTTTTTACACAAAGAACATTTTCAGCATCACATCTTCTGGATCGTTTCGACACAAATTGTGAACGATGAAAGTAAAGCCTGAGGGAGCACTGGTCGTGATACGCAGTGAGAAATGAAGCCTGCTCTGTCTTTTGACAGAATATATCACCCGTTTTACTGGTCGGACCTTGCCGATTACTTAGCATGAGGCCAAGCTTAGGCGGGTTCTTAACGATGCGTTTTATCCGCTCATCTTTTTGCTTGCAGGTCGGTTCTGCAGTGGCTGAACCGGGTGCAGTCCTTCCTCTACTGCAATGAGAACGGCTTCTGGGGGACATTCCTGGAGAGCCAGCGCACGTGCGTGTGCCACACAGGAGCAACCCTGTGCCAGCGCCCCATCCCCTGCGTGATCGGTGGCAACAACAGCTGCGCCATGTGCAGCCTGGCCAACATCTCGCAGTGCGGCTCGTGCAACAAGGGCTACAAGCTGTACCGGGGCCGCTGCGAGCCGCAGAATGTGGACTCAGAACGCAGCGAGCAATTCATCAGCTTTGAGACAGACCTGGATTTCCAGGACCTGGAGCTGAAGTACCTGTTGCAGAAGATGGACTCACGCCTGTACATCCACACCACCTTCATCAGCAACGAGGTGCGCCTCGAGACCTTCTTCGACCCGCGCTGGCGCAAGCGGATGTCCCTGACCCTGAAGAGCAACAAGAACCGCATGGACTACCTGCACATGATGGTGGGACTGTCCATGAAGATCTGCCAGATGCGCAACAGCAGCGTGGATCCCATGTTCTTTGTTTACGTTAACCCGTTCAGCGGGAGCCACTCAGAAGGGTGGAGCATGCCGTTCGGCGAGCATGGCTACCCAAGATGGGAGAAGGTGCGCCTACAGAGTTCGCAGTGCTTCAACTGGACCCTGATGCTTGGCAACCGGTGGAAGACCTTCTTTGAGACGGTGCATATCTACTTACGCAGCCGAGCCAAGGTGCCCACCGTGCTGCGCAACGACACCGGCCATGGCCCCGTGGACCTTTCTGACCCCAACAAGCGCCAGATCTACATCAAGATCTCCGACATCCAGGTGTTCGGGTACAGCCTGCGCTTTAACGCCGACTTGCTGCGTAGTGCCGTGCAGCAGGTCAACCAGTCCTACACCCAAGGGACCCAGTTTTACTCATCGTCGTCCATCATGCTCTTGCTCCTGGACATCAGGGACAGGATTAACCGGCTGGCTCCTCCGGCAGCACCCGGGAAACCCCAGCTGGATCTGTTCTCCTGTATGCTGAAGCACCGGCTGAAGCTCAACAACAGCGAGATGATCCGCGTCAACCATGCCTTGGACATGTACAACACGGAGATCTTGAAACAGTCGGACCACCTGACTACCAAACTTTGTTAAAAAAAAAGGGAAGGATGAAATGAAAAGGGAGGGGGGTGTGAAGAAAGCTTTTTTTTAATTTTCCTTTTATTTGGGACTGTTTTCGTTCAGCCTTTTTGATGTACCATTAACAACTTTGTAAGTGTAATTGTTAAATACGAAACTAAAACACAGACTTTTAGTTCGATAAAGACGATTAATGTACGAAGAGAAAAAAAATAAGAACATGACTGTACCATATTTGTCCGAGCATGTCTGTCACTTCCTAACGGAGCTTTACGAGAAAAAATATAAATATAAATGAATAAATTCCACATCCGCTGATTAAAGAGGCCTTGATATTACTCAGAGGGAACAAAGGAACATCTGAAACTGCCATTCTTTGCCGGGTAACGTATTATTAATTACGCAGACCAGAGATTACACATCGCAAAACAAACGGAGGGCTGCATTTGTCATATGGCTGTGCAAAGTATTTCATTCAGAGGAAGAAATAAGTGGTTATATTATTCTAACAGAACTGCAGCAGCGGGTTGAACCCATATGACTTGAATGCAGGATTACCTCAGGGTCACGCTAGGAATTTGGCTCGAAACTGGCACTCAGAACTAAAACGGGACGTCGCTTTACTATAACGCTTTTAAATCATTTGCAATTTGGCAAATAAAATCTAAATATCGATATATGCCCTGCGAACGAAGGAAGTGCTAACAGAGCAGAGAGTGTTACTTTATCACAACTTGAACCAAATAGAGGCCATTACACTCCAAATGTGGTTAGAAAATATGACAAGAAAATTGTATTTCTTTTCACTGCCTGGTTTAAATGTTTTCACAGCAAATCATAATTCCACACAAATAGAATCAGGAAAAAAAACGTTTTTGGAAAAAAGAAAAAGAGGAGCACGGAGCGTTTCGCCATCTCATACAAGAATCACAATTACAGACTAAGCTTTTACTCAAATATACTTTATTATTAATTTTATCACAGTAGGTTTCTGATCCTGCAATCTGATTGGCTGAGAGGAGTTCACATTCGAGGAGTGCCAATATTACCTGATAACAGAAACTCAAGCAATGTTCTTATTATACAACTGAAATAAATGAGTTATAGCGAGTTTCTAAAATCAACTTTGAAAACGTTTATTTAAATTTTTTAGATGAATCATTTTATCTATTTAACTCGATTCTTTCTTCTTTTCTTCCCAAACACATCGTTTGCTGTTGTTAAACTCTGTGTCTTTCATTAAACACCATCGATGGCTGATCAGAGCTTCATTCACGTATCTTAAGTTCTGATGCTCTATAACTCTCCCTTTAACATTAAGAGCTTCAGCTAAAACTCATTTAGAATCACTAGATTGAATCACTAACCTTTGGTTATAACACCGGGATCTCACTCCCATTTTATTCTGTTGGTACCATAGTATGTTTTACTAACAGCCTGCCTTATAAACCACACCCACTTTATTTACTTAATGGGAATAAACCTTATTTAAATGCATTAACTTTGTGTGCAATAATATCATTCGGTGTGAAATTATCTTAACGCCAGTACCTGCAAAATCCTAACGTGACTTCAGGCCTGCTCAGTTTAAAAATGCGAGCAAACCTTTGGGGTACGGCATCCCTTTCACTGTTGGTCGTCCCTCTGAGTGTACGGGCACATTCAAAGGCAGAAAGGAAACATCCTGATCTGAATCCCTGCTAGGTGTTTATAGCTCCAGTTTTGTTAACGCTAACGCTAATCGCTCTTTGCTAGTCGGTTGTGTCATTGAGAGTGAGTGAGCTAAGCCGAAGCCGAATCGTATTTTGGGTTTGCTCTGGTGTGTTACGTCCTCGTTCTGCTGCAAGTCAGTTTTCTTTCTTTGGTCCCTGAGAGAAGCGTCTGTGGTACAAAGGTGAACAATCAACTTTCACTTTGCAAGATTTTTATTTGTATTTTTTTGGGGTGGATTATTGATGATTTTTGGATACTTCAGTCACTCATGCAAGATACAAAGCCATATTTAATAAAAATAAAGAGGCTTGTACACAATTATTTTGTGGAAAAAAATTTCCTATACGTTTGTATAGTTACTTTCCTACGGAAGCTAGTGTAGTTAAGAGAGTATCGAGAAATGGCTGAATGTTAGCAGCGAAATTAAATTTTCAGTTTAGCCTCACCATTGCCTGTACGGTTATTTTCACTCCGTGAATGGAGGCTTCCTTTTGCGTGTTCAGGTTCCACATTGACTTACTTTGATTCATTAAATGAATTATGCATTTGAAACCTGAAACTCGTCACATGCGCTAAAGGAGAAGGTGAAACGTTCGGTCCTGGGGCCACACAGCAGAAACCTCATGTATTGCCAAACAACTTAAGAAGTGCCCTGATTTTACGATTCTGTTCCTGCCTTTTGCCGTTCTTAAAAAAAAAAGCGAATGTTATCCTTGCTTGCTAGGCGAAAGGTAGCATAACATTACCAAGCTTACTTGCATTTATAAGCATAATGGCATTGTATTTGTATTGCACAACTCTGAATATAGAAGTTTAAAGCTTTATATTAAAGGTTTATGATGGAAGAAATGAGTCAGGACTGTTTTTAAGACACAATGGAAGTCACATTCGTCTAACGGCCACATCGAAAGATCTCTATAAGGAGATGTTTTTTCAGAGCATTAATTACCAAAACGGGTTGTAGATGGAGTCCAAAGGTATTAGAGAGCTAAGTGTGGTATCTAATTTGCTACATAACCAAATTTGGGGCTCTTACCAAATTTGAACCTGTTATGGGATTTCCCAGCACATGCATCCCCTTGTTCTGATTTCAGTCACTTTGATTAGAAGAGTGTAGAGCTCTCTCAGAAACTTCTACTCAACTTTATGTTTATTTTCTATAAAGTCATTTACAAATATTGCTGAGTTGAAAGTAAAGACAGGAGAAAGAACTGGAAGCGGCAGAGCTAAATATGTTGAGGTTCTCCTTGGGAGTGACAAGGATGGATAAAGTCAGGAATGAGATCATCAGAGGTA
>JAVSBU010000093.1:3115246-3126935 GCA_033118015.1 Loricariichthys derbyi | reverse complement strand
ATTGCACTGAGTGCACATCTTAAGGAGCAGCCTCCTAATCTCGTCGTACTATGTAGACTGTGTCTGCTGTGTACAATGACAATAACAGCTTTCTATTCTATTCTATTCTATTTTATTCTATTCTATTGTTGTTTTTTAGATGATAAACTAAAACCAAAGAATTAAGTGTGGAACCATGGACCCTTGGCATAATCACATGATACTCCCTGTAGCAAGCCTAGAAGAGCTAGGAGAACATTCTTTGGTTGCAGTTTGCCTGAGGTTTTTTGGTGGACCTGTGGAGGTCTTGTGGACGACTGCAAAAAATCAACACGATATCCGAGCCCAGACAGAAGCCTTAAAAAAAGGTTCGGTTAGAAACTCCACCTGTGGATTTATGTTGTCTTCAAAGTAGTCCATTGTAGCATGCTGTTTTTATTAGGGGAACTTGACAGATGATGTAATGCACTAAAACAACAGAACAGGACTGGTGGAACCATTAGAACTTCTGTGGTTGGGATTTTGTAGGAAACTGGACTTTTGGGGTTTGGGCAAATGTTTGATGGATGTTTGCAAGATGTTTGCATGATATGTGAGACGTTACAAGCCTAGGCACAAGGATCGGATCAGCACAGATGGCCAGATCTCAAACTGAGGAATGGTTTCCATCTTTTTGGAAGTCAACCTGTGGATGGATTTGATTTATTTACCATTGGTACGGGACCTTCTGTGGTTTTAGGTTTAAGCTGGACTGTGCAAAGCCTGAGGTACAAGATGGAAGGATCCTTGATGTGAGAAATGAGAGCACATGGCTGAAGGAATCGTCAGAACCTTCTGTGTAGATGATTTTAGCTTTAAGCTTCGTTTTGTGGTTTTCAGGTGCTTGGTAAAAGTTTGCTTGAGATTTGAGACATCTGAGGGAGAGGAGACCAGTTGGGGGATCATGCAGTTACCCTCACCTATAAAATCAAGCAGAAAAGGAAAACAAATGAATAGTCAAGAACATGCTGTGCTTTTCCCATCACTTCCAAGTTCTATTTGGCTATTAGTTTCTTTTTGTTTTAATTTCTGTCTCTGATTTCTTTAGGGCTTTTAGGTTTAATCACGTTTTAACCCCCCCCCCCCCCTTTTTTTATTTTATTTTATTTTATTTTATTTTTTTTACAGTGGACGCGATGTTCTCTGACTGTGACCTTTGCGAGAAGTGCAGGGCTCACAGGGCTTCACAGCAGCACCGTTTTGCTCTTTTCACTTTGCTTTGACTACTAGAGCTCGCTACTGGCAGAGCTTCGTATGTGTGCCATCAGACTCCTGCAGAGGATTCACGATGCAGCTGCAAAGCCATGTTTTCAATCTAATACTCCCACATAACCCCGTTGGATCCCCAAATCTGCTGAGCATCGGATATAACCCTCCCAGGGCAGTATGTAAGGGGGTAGGTATGCCTAAAAAACGAAGCTAACACAATATCGGTGAGGTATGAATTACATCAGAAAATACAGATATTATCCTGTGCAGGTAAATAAATTCAACACAAAACTCAGTGTAAGAGGGAGCATCAGAATGGGGAAGAAAGGTGACTTTCAACATGAAACACAAACTGCTGATCTACTGAGATTTTTCACAAACAGCGTCATCTCTAGGGCTTAAGGAAAATATTCAGTTAGTGCAGTTCTCTGGGCAAAAATGCCATGTTGATGCCCAGACTAGTTTGAGCTGACAAAGTAACTTAAGCGCTCATTAAAACCGAGGTGTTCAGGAGAGGATCTCAGAATGAACAACACATCAAAACTTGAAGCAAAAGGGCTACAGCAGCAGAAGACCACACCAGGTGCCCCTATTGTCAGCAAAAAATGGGCAACTAAGGCTACAAGAAGATTGGAAAAACATTGAATGGTCGGGTCAGAATTTAGCACAAACAACATCCTGCCTTGTGTCCATGGTTCAGGCTGTTGGTGGTGAAATGGTGTGATTTTCTTGGCACACTTTGGGCACCTTAATACCAACTAATGATCATTTAAACACCATTGTTGCTGACCGTGTCCCCTTTATGTGCATTGTGTACCATCTTCCATCTCAAACTATTTTATGCCACAAAGAATTAAGGCAGTTCAGAAGGCAGTTGGGTTTGGAGAGGAGCCAAAGATCAGGATTGGGATTGCTAACAGTAAGATCAAAATCCAAAGTTGCTGTCAAATCTCCTGCTAGTGGGCTCCTAGTCAAGAATGATTTGTAGCAGAGCGTCCAAAAAACATGCGATATTGTTGCCGGTGAACTGATTTAAGACCGCCGCACAGCAGCAAAAAAATAAGTGCGTCATAATTACATTTATTTCCTCTTGAAGTATTTAGAAGATTTTTTTGCACCTTATGCCATTACCCACTCAGATCCATACTAAAGAAATCTGTTTACAATTCGACAAACCTATTACTGATGAAATCCTACTTTCCTCTGTAATGCCTCGTATCCTCAGCACGGTCATCCTGATCAGAGTTACTTCACATGTTTGGAACTCATGCTGCTCGAAACACTTCATAATTCAGACTACAGCATGGCTCACACCTGCTTTATTAGATTTTGCAATGCCAGCTGACCGGACGGATCTCGTGCTCACGCAGGATCTATTTCGGGCTCTTGAACCCGAGGTCGCGTTTTATCCTGGTGTGAAAAGTGTAATTGAGAATGTTTTACGTGCTTGCAAGTTTTTGGGGCGATAAGATAAAAAGTGAGCGAGGAGAGGCTTGGCTCAATTTCACAAGGTCGCCCCGCGATGCTCACGCAGAAGAGTGGAGATTGCATCAAGGCTCAAGATCTGGAACGGACAGGAGATGAGGGAGAGCTCATGAGGACGTAACTCCTTACGTAAATGGAGAGCTTATCGAGGGACGGAGCTCGGGCCATTGAAGGCACTGGTACAGAGCATCCCGACGCTTCTCTGCAGGGTTCCGAGTTTCACCACATCTGAACTTTCAGGTTGTGCAACGATCAGAAACAAAATAACAAGCAAGGAAAAAAACGTGAAGAACGAAGGCAGGAGCAGACAGCATCCTGAAACTCTCGTTTTCATTCAGTTTTCCCTGTGTGGATGTGTAAGAATTTTACAGACTGCTTAGTTACAGTGACTATTTTCATTGTACACTACATGGCATCATTTTAAACAACAGCTGGAATAAGTCATGCTGAGATCAGTGAAAGATGCCTCATTGTCAGATACAGCTTTGCGGCATTTAACATTCAGTGAAACAGGTTGTTGAACGAAAATAGACTTTGAACAGATATCACCGTAGTCACACGGCTTGCAAACCTAAAAGTTTGCACTCATCATTCCCTCCAAAAAATACACGACTTGATTCTTCAGTTACAAGCACACATTAATGATCAAACACTCTGTAGAACTTAAAAAATTAATAAGCAGATCTTGCTGGCTGCACACAGCTAAGAGGGAATGAGTCCAGTTGAAGAAACACTAATTTCCAGAGCAGGCAATGCAGTTTCACCTTTTAAACACATTTAAACCTCTAAGTAGGTAAATCCAGTGCAGCTACTAGAGGAATTAAGTCACAGAGGTCATATGACCAGCGCTCAGCACTTTTAGGTTTACATAGGTAAAGCTGCAGGGCACTTTCATTTCATGTCTCTCATCCTAAGTGTACAACACAGACCATAATGTAGTTCCTATTTATGCACTTAGATAATCAATATTCATGAAAATAAAGTACAGGTGCTCCCTTATTTAAATTGTGGTATGTTCAATTTATCGTAAACCGGTGAGTTTAATGTATATCAGATTCCCATCCATTCAAGTCAAAAACCGCTAAGTCAGGCCCTCATAAGACAAGCATTACCTGTAAATAAAAACATAAAAACAAAACTTCAAATTGTGCATATAATATTTACACAATTTGTACCTTTTCTGTACATTGTCCTTCATTAAAGCAAACACTTGTTGGTCAGATATTCGATAAACCTCTCTAAATTACAATGTCATTGTCATGCGGGGGCACCCGAGTCTGCTTTAGCTATCACAGACTCATTCATGGTTTGAGAAATGTCTGAAAGTCAGCAGCCCCTGGCAAGGCATAACACACTCCTAGAGCAGCAGGGAGTCAGCTATCCGACCAGCAGACCAACACCCAAGAAACCTAGCGTTTAGACTGACAACCTAATGGAGGCATTTCCCAACACTGTGACGACAGTAGATGTTTACGAGCTTCCGCTGATTGCTGTAATAACGTTACGGTGTTAGATGGAACCTGTGAACGCTGGCTGATAAGAAAGGAATCCGATTCCGTAAGACCCGTGAGACTCTCTGTGCCAAATATCCACTTTAACGCCGTCCGAGCGTCTCTGTATCACGTCTTCAGCTCCAGCTCGCACCCGGCATGCAGATAAAAACCCGTGTATCCCCATGCAGGGTGAACAGCAGACTCTCAAAATAGAAGCAGAACAAATTAAAAAGCAACAGATCACAATGGTGGATTGGGGAGGAGAAGTCGTGTGTGTTTTGTCAGGACTCTCCCTTGTGTTTTGACATTCTCACTGGTGAGCAAGATGAGGGGCAGGCTTTGTTCTTCAGTGGGATCCTTATCCAATAGTTTGCAGAGTCCCGCTGATCTGGTTTATCTGTACCACACTCATCCAGAGTCGACATGACAGCCTGTCCATCCACGGTGGGGCTTGAAAGTCTGTGGACCCCTTAGAATAGTCGGCATTTCTGCTTAAATGTGAGCTGCTGCTACTGTGTACATCAGCTTGGAGGAATTTGACCCCTTTCCTCTGTAGAGAACATCAAAAACGCTGGGATGTTGGTTGGTTTCCTCAAATGAACTCCTCGAATTCATTGTTCCATAAATGATCTGCATCCTGGCCCAGATGCAACAAAACAGCACCATGATACTATCACCATCATGTTTCACAGATGGAATAAGGTTCTAATGCTGGAATGCAGTGTTTTCCTTTCGTCCAGACCTAACACTTCTCATGTAAACCAAAAAGCGCTATAAATTTTTCTCAGGACTGACCGTGACTGCTGGCTGGGGGATCACCCCCGGTTCTGCAACAGCAATTCCTATACCCATTCAGGGCACTGTTCCACAGCTACTGCAACCCTGAAATGGATAAACAGGATTTAAACATGAAAAAGTAATAATAATAATAATAGTTTAAAAAAATTTAAGAATAAAAGTACTCAAAGGAATAGTAATAAAAATAATAGTAGAAGTGAAAAGTTTATAATAATAACAGTAATAATTAATAATAATAATAATAATAATAATAATAATAATATAAAAGTAGTAAAAATTAAAACAATGGTAGTAAGAGTAATAATAATAATAATAATAATAATAATAATAATAATAATAATAAAAGTTGTAAAACAACAACAATAATAATAATAAAAGTAGTAAAATAAAATAAGACTGCTAATAGTAATAATAAATAATAAAAAAATAAATTAACTAAATGATAATAATAGAATAGAAGAATAGAAGAATAGCAATAGAAAAATAAATAAATACATAATAATAATATAATAAAAATATAAAATAATAGTAATAATAATAAAAGTAATAAAAAAGAAAAGGACAGCAAAAATAAAGTGTAAGAAATAATAGTAATAATAGTAGTAGTAACAGCAATAATAAAAGCAGTAATATTAGTAGTAGTAGTAATAATAATATTACTACTAATAATAATAATAACAATAATAAAACTAATCTAATACAACTTTTCTAAATTTCAGTCTTGTTATTATAATTTCATTGGTATATTGATGGTATTTTAAAAGTATTTAATGTAACATTGAGCGCAGTAAGTTACCATAAAATGCGGTCGATGCTAACTTTTACAGGCATTGTTTAGCGGTGAGTGCTGTTACCCATGCAGCGATTTATACTGATGTTTCTATTGAGAAAGAATGAATTTATTAGAGACAGACAGAATGTTTATAGTGTCTCAGCATCCGATTACTGTAGTTAAATTGTTCCTGCCATGATCCTGCAGCTAAGCCACCACAAAGCAGGAAGAATTTCCCTTTCTCATTCTTTCATGTACTTACCAGCATGGTAGAAGATCCTTAATCTGACACACCTCTTTGGAACACATCATTGTTCTCAGTAATTTAATTTGGTACAACTTTTAATCTACGATGGCACTCTCCTGATGTTCCGAACATAAGTGGCTCAGCGATGATTATAGCTCTGTGAAAGTGGATCAGACTGTAATGCAATGTTCCAAACCATCACCAGTTTTCCTCAAATATTGTGTTCTTAGCAGCATCAGTTTCCTAACCAATCCATTTCAGTCCTGACCAACTGCCCAAGGAAAAGAATCATCCTATAACAAATACTACCTCCACCACACTTCACAGGCTTCTTGGATTTAAGTCCGACGGGTTCAGTCATTTGCCACGTGGCACCAGAAGCTCAAACAAGACTCAGTGTGGAACTTTTTCAAAAGAAGCCTCTGTCTTTGTGTACAGCTCATGAGATTGTTGCCACACACAATCCACATGGTCATCCAGTTTTTTTAATGGCTCAATTTTTTCCAGCTGTTTGTGGTGAATAGTTATAGCTTCGGGAGTCTTTTTGTATCCTTCTCCTAACTTGTGCCTCTCCACAACTTTAGGAGGGTGTAGAACCAGAGTGGGTCAGCACTTGAAACTGGTACTCAACCTGTGTTTCTGTTATTGGCATCCTGATGTCTGCTTTTACCTTTGTGTGATTTTTATTACTTATTCATGAAATGCTAGCAGAACAAGTACCATATTTTCTGGACTATTACCGGATTATAAAGCGCAGTATCAATGAATGGGTCTAGCTACTTCCATACATAATGCACATTGAACTATAATGCGCATTCAGCGAAACAAAACAAGAAAATAAATCAAATGTTATTTAACTCATTCACAATAACTCTCAACATTTTTCAGTTGTAACATAAAATACAAAACAATACACTCACTTTTTCAGTTCATTCCTCTTGCACAAATCCATCAATTTCTTCATCCTCAGTGTCTGAGGTAAACATTTGGGTGATTTCAGCATCAAGCATGTCCAGATCTCTCTCGTCATTATCCGAGTCAGTCTCATTGCTGTTACTTAGTTGTTATTGATGATTCTGCCCTTTGCGAAAGTTCAAATAGAGATGAATAGAGACTGTAGAGACGCTTCTACCTGCTGTTCAATAACCCACTGTTCAAGTTTGTCCTCTTAGAGACGCTTCTACCTGCTGTTCAATAACCCACTGTTCAAGTTTGTCCTCTAACTGTGACCATCATGCTTTGTTTCCTCAAAAAATCTGTTTGGTCTGTTTAGTTTTAATTTCAATCTGTAGAGCAGTTTCTCCCCTAACATTACTTTGCAGTTGGGTCCCATAAAACTAGCGTTTAGATGTTCATTAAACTCCCAGTGTAGATAGCATGAATGAGATTTCTACAAGTGCAGATAGCATGACCACAGTAACTCTGTTTGATCTTCTTTACTTGGTGCAGATCATCTTCTTGCATCCTGCACTTCAGTACCATTGATTCATTAATGTTGAATTCTCTCTCAGCTGCTCAATTCCCATGTCCTACTGCATACCTGATAGCCTTGAGTTTGAAATCTGCTTCATAAGCATGTCTCTTAACAGGCGCCATTTTAAGTTCCTAACAAAAACACCATAATATTATGTTGCAGTACATTACGTATTACTCTGAGAGGCCTCTGACTACAGTAGCCATAACGGTCCAACAATCCATCAAGTGCTTCAGCTTCATTGCCTACCAAAGTCATTCTAAAACGTTTTGACAGATTTTTGAGCACCGTGTACCACATAAAATCAGTCAGTAATCACAACCAGAATTCATACCTAGGGCACCGAATTATAAGGTGAACTGTCAATTTTTGATAAAATTAAAGGATTTTAGGTGCGACTTATGGTCCAAAAAATACGGTGTATGGCCTGGATTCAAGAAAATCCTTTTAGTCAAAATATGTTAAAATGGACAAATTAAGGAGGCAACGATCTGACTTTATCAGTTTAAATATTTAGTGTAAACAATGATTTAAAATAAAATATAAAACAAATAATACTCAAACAAAACCAGTCATCAAACTTGCAAACAATTAGCGCAATTCAAAATAAAGTAAAGTGAACGGATCGGTCCAATGGATTGGCTTAATTATCCGATACCAGATCCAGATAATTGATAATATCAGGAATGATATCATAAACACTTCAAAAAGGATGTCCCTAAGACTTTTCATGACAAATTTTGTCCATAAAACACAAGTTCTCATAATATTTAGAAAATAAATCATAAATGTCCTCCTTTGTGCTTAATGTATAATGTAAAAACTTCCTGTAATCTATAAATGAGGACTTGGGCAAAGAGAAAAATCTCTTCTTTCCTTAAATGTTGTTGTATTTCCTAAACAAAAGGAACCTTTTTATAGATACCGAAAGCCCTCGCATCTTCGGCGACACCTCTGAGAACTAAAAACAGCTTTGCAAAGGCAACTCCCCTGCCTTGAACCCTAAGCTAAACTATACAAATTATCTGACAGAAGGAAAAACACAAACAAGCCACCCTCTGTCTTCACTGGGCGACTCTGAAACCACGTAATTCAAACAGCATGCTGGCCAGGACAGCCGCATTGTTATGATGGGCAGAGTCGCTGAGGATGGCTTTTGGTGAGGTTTGGGAGAAGAATGCCTCACGTCTCCACTGATGAATAGCACTATCAGGAGAGGTATGCAAACCATGCGAAAATAGGCCGTGCTACAAACAAAACCCTCAGTTGGTGGTAGTGGAGGATGGCTCCGTAGACAAAGGGAGAAGTCTATGTTCTTGCCGTTGTGCCTTGTGAGGAAATAACTCACAGGAGGGGGGAATGAACGAGGGCAGCAGCAGCGGCCACGTTTTCCTGCCTGTGATGAATGTTATCTGTTTTTTGCAAAAAAAATGAAAGTCAGCGAAGGCATCGAGCAAATAAGGAAGCAGAATGAAGCTTGTCTTCATGCTGCATTAGGAATGAATTGAGCTAGAGGAAACTGGAGTCTCTTTAAGGATACCCGGGGTATCCCCAGGCATCAGGAGCTGTGAATAGACAGCACTCATTTCTGAGCCAGGGTGGTGGGCTAGTGAGTTGGCACCATGCCACCCAAGTTCCTATTATGACCCAGCTTATTCTCGTCATGACTGTGTCTGATGTCTGTTGTGGAATTTATTAGCCATAGCTATTTAGACTTTCCATTAACATCATGGACTGAAAAGGTAAAAAGTAAGTACTTTAGAAGTAAAGGTACTTAGGTCCAGGGAGTTTCTCCTTCCACTGTCGCCAGATTTTTTTGAAGGGATGCGCTGCTCTATAAATGTGTCAGATGTCTTTTATGTCCTTTTATATTTTTGGCATTTAGCAGATGCCCTTATACAGAGCGACTTACAATTTATACATTACAATCCAAGCAATTATGGGTTAAGGGTCTTGTTCAAGGACCCAACAGTGGCAGCTTGCCAGAGGCGGGAATTGAAAATGGTTTTGAAAATCTGATCTGTATTTCTAAAGTTATGGTAGAGTTTAGTTACAGTCTCAGAACTGACGTGTTAATGGTGTATTATAACATAGAGACGTACAGACACTCTGTCTTTGTGTTATCAAACTGTATGTAATACATTTATGCTTTCTGAGCACAGGACAGTACTCAGGAGTGTTTCTGACGGACAGTAGTGAGAAGTAGAATGTTGGATTTATTTGCTGGATAGGGAAAAAAATCCTTTGGTTACTATAAGAGGCAAAACAAAAGTTGGTTTTGATATGGCACGCTAACGGACCGAAGCCCATGTGGCATGCATAAAACTCTCTGTAGTGCTTCTGTCGTGCGTTACTCAGACAGTTTAAACCCAGTCGTAGTGCAGATTTTGGAAGGAGCTTCATACCATGTGGGACGCGGTCACATAGTTTTGTTCTATTTGTGCTTGTTCAAATGCTGCTTCTGCTTTTGAGAAAACAACAGAAGCAGGACGTATAGAAGAAATCTTTGAGCATCTCACAATTAAATTCTTAATTGATTATTGATGCATATTGATGCTTTTTTAATATATACAGGATTGTTTTTCTCACAGTCATTCTTCGTGTAACTTCGGTTTGGTTCTTGTTGTAGACTTTGGGGATTGCTGTGTCTGTAACGCCAGCTTTACACCTAATGACTTTATTGCCTCATCTCCATTGTTTGGTGTAAAGGGTCGGCGCCTTAGGTCCGATAAAATTGCCCGGATTTAATATTAGTGTAAGTCGTACGTTATGCAGATAGTCAGGTGAGCATTGTGGATAACAAATAGGTGGCACTGTTTCTCTCACTCTCTAAACGTTAAATTCTGTGTTAAATTCTTCAACCAATGATTCATGCGGGGGCGGGGCGGGTGTGTTAAAATCAGTTTGCATGCACACCGCAATAGTGCATCCACAGAGGGCGACGTAGTGCGGCGCCTTCACCATGTCTGAACAAAGTCGGAGCTGGCAATGCCTGGATTTGTTTTTCCAGCTGTTTTTAGTGCTTAAGCTGTGAATGGTATAAGTTTGTAAAGATCAATATCAAGGACAAGCAATTGAAATACTTTATTCATTATAGTGGATGGATTAAAAACTGGGACGAATGGGTTCCTGAAAGCCGTGTACTTAAATATGTGGACAGTAATCTGCAGAAACAGAAAAAGCTTCAAAAGGTAAACCAAGACCATTATGTTGAGGGAAGGATGAAGGGAGTCACACCAAACAAGAAGATCACTGCTGTGCAGCAAAAAATGTTGATGTGAAGTCGAAAAAGAACAAACAAAACTAGAGAGGTGTATTTCCTGCAGAAAATGCGAGTGTGATTGCCACGATGCAAACGGGTCAGGGTGCTCCCAGGTCCATGCATGCCGATTTTCATGTTTCTAGCTCAAAAAGTGTCAGAGTTACATCAATGGGAAATATTTCTCGCGTTTTCGCGCATAGCACGCAAATGCGATGTGCGAATTCTCATATTCGTACAAGCAACCGTGTCCCAAGAATTCTGCACGTTTCGGTGTTTGTCCCGTGTTGATATCTCGAAAACTGCGGAAGAAATTAAGCGTCAAAAAAACGGCCTAATAACATTGTGCTCATTGGGTTTCCTATGGCCGGAAATTGTGGGCGTGGTAAAATGTGACTGGAGTGCCTGATCACACCGCGACTTCAAATGCTGGGTCCGGGTGCCCCACGGTCCATGCATGCCGAATTTGATGTTTCTAGCTCAAAAACTGTCAGAGTTACGAACATCCAAACGTGACCGTAATGTTAAGTCAGTGGGAAATTTCTCTCACGTTTTCGCACATAGCGCGCGATTGCAACATGCGATTTCTTATCTGTATACAAGCTACCATCTCCCGAGAATTCTGCAGGTTTCAGTGTTTGTCCTGTTTCAATTTCTCAAAAACTGCGGGCGAAATAGCGCGTAAAATAACGGCTAAATAAGAAGAAGATAGATGACCTTCGGATTTCAATAGTGTGATTGCTATAGGCAATCACACTAATACACCAGGAGCTGGAGAGGGGACCAGCACAAGGGACGTGCCTCACCCCCCACGAAAGAAGAGGGCACGTGTTGATCCAACTGTGGAAAGCGTGGAAGTGTGGAAGTAAAGGTAAAGATTCCTGAGGAGTTAAAGCCATGGCTGGTAGATGACTGGGACCTGATCACCAGGCAA
>JAVSBU010000093.1:3096349-3099860 GCA_033118015.1 Loricariichthys derbyi | reverse complement strand
ACACACACACACACACACACACACACACACACACACACACACACACACACACACACACACACACACACAGAGCAGAGAATCAGTGAATCATTAACGGATGCCTCAGTGCTGATTGGATCAGCATGGCAGAAAGTGAGCAGGTCCGAGAGGACAAAACAAAAACAGAGACAAATCTTCTTTTCTTAATTTATTTTTTAAATTAAAAACCTAAACAGTGATCACAGAAGCTCGGGCCTTCTGTCCATCACTTAACCACAAAGTGAAGCTTCTTCCAGCTACTGCCTCGACATTGAAGCTTCGCTCTGCCTAACTGCGGCGTTTGACAAAATGTAAAGAAGTGTGAGACAGAAAGCAGCTGATTGGGAGTTTGTTGATAAAGGAACACGGGGCTGTTTGGATCTGACTGCTTACCTGTGCAGGAAAACCCACAGGGCTCTAGATATCCCATGTTGTTGAACCATCCCAACAAAGGTTACTGATCCAACATTAGAAATCTGAACCTGGTTCTAAGACTGATGTTAAATAAGCTAGATGTCAAATTACGGCTGCATTCAAGCTTGGCTCTTGCATGTTACTGAACTCTTGAAGAAGTATAGCCCATCCTTTGTACTTTTTCCAGCCGTGGCAGCTTCTATTAATCTCTAGGAGGAGTCACATTAGCTAACACTATAAACAGGTAATTAATAATACAGTAATTAATAATAGAGCAGTCTCTGCAGGGCTGGAGGTTCAAGTCTATTTAGTGAGCACATATAGACTAGGAAGTTGGTTTCCACGCCTTCGCTACGTTTCCAGACCTTTTTCTTTTCTCAGAAACAAAACAGTTGACCATCTGTTCTGATTTTACTCTCCAGGTGCAAACCATTGACTGGTGGATGCGTCTAATTCTCATCCTCACACGTCGTGTCCTCCATTAACGGCCTGCACATGCCCATCAGGATCCCTCCCACTGTTACTCGACAGAAACCAGGCACAGGGTACGCGGATTAGTACCCATAATGCACCGTGGTGGAAGCTCTGTGTACAATGCCAGTTTTAAGCCAACCAATGTTTGCGCACAACATCTCGAGTGTTTAAACTTGCAACATCTTGAGTAATTTAAACTCATTATGTAGACTCGTACAGCACAGCTTCTCTGAAGCCCGGCACCCGAGCAAAAAATGTACCAAAAAAAAGCAAAGGGGAAATGAACAAAACACATTCCTCCACTGCATCCAAATATGTGAGGCAGCGCCAGCGCTTTTGTTTAAAAGGCTTTGAGTGCCGAAAAAATGGGATGGAGCATGAAAGCCATCCATTATAATGACCCCCGTTGTTAACAGCACTGGGAATAAGGGACTTGGTGTTTTGTGGAGGTAGAAGGATTACGGGAAAGGCTCTGCCACTGGCACAAAGTCCTCTGCTCAATCCAAGCAGGACTCTGAGGAGCTGCAGAGCAGGATCGTAGATTATATTCCTCTTCCTTCATAAAGCATTCGCATGCTGACGCAAATCAGCGATGTCAATTACAGAAGTGGTTTCCTCCGGTCCAGAATTTGCAAGTGACTACAGTCGTATAATTTAGAGGCGAGGTGGCACCGGACCAGAGTGAGACCGAACGATCCATCTGCTTCGCTCAAACTTAAAACGGTCCGGCTGTAAAGGTTCCATCAGCTCATAAAGCAATGAAATGACGCTTATGCAATCTTGATTTATCCCATAAAGTTATATGGAGATTTGATGGAAATGCGCTGCCAGTCCACGTGCCCCTTTAAGAGTGAAGACAGAAGCAAAGTTGATGTTTCAGATTTTAGTCGGTTTGTGCCAGCGGGCCATTACTCACATGTCCATTAACTCGCTCGCTCATTCACTTGCTTAAAACCTCGCCATGTTGACAGTTTTCGGGAACCAAAAGATCGATGCCAGGTTATAGCGTTGTGGAAACTGGCACTGAACCCAGGATGCTGCAGCTGTGAGACACCATCAAGCCCTAGGGAGACTTCACCTGAGCTTTGTGTCCTAAGACTGACAGAGCTCCTACAAAAAATCTTACACACTCACTTTATTAGGTAAACCTGTTCACACCTGTTCGCTCGTTAATGTGAACCTCTAACCAGCCGATCACATGACCTGATTGAAACGAGCTGCTGGAGTTGAACTCGCATCAGTACAGGGAAAAAAATTATTTCACTTTGATGATGTATTTTGGAAACTGCTGATCTACTGGGATTTTCACACATGGTGCCACCTGTAGGGTTTAAACAGAGCGGTCTAAAAGAGAGAAATATTTCTGGGTGAGGGCATTTTTCTGGGTGAAAATGCCACATTGATGAGAATTTCAGAGGAGAATGCAGACTGGTTTGAGCTAATACAAAAAAAAATAACCATGCAGAAGAGTTGCTCTGAACGAACAACAGTCCAACCTTTAAGCAGATGGGCTACAGCAGCAGGAGACCACACCAGGTGCCCCTCCTCTTAGCTAAGTACAGGCAACTTAGGCACGGATTAATAGATGCGTTTGAATGAGTTTGATTTCAAAGAGGTTTACAATTTAAATACAGGATTAATGCAGAAAACTAAACTTTCACGTTAACTAAAATGGCAAAACGCACCCGACACCAATGTTACGTTTACATACTTTGACATAACGGCTCTTAGTCGAAGCGAAAAAGTGACAAATTATTTTTACAGTGACGAAAGAAACAGACGAGTGCTATAGTCACATGGTTAAACACTATTTGTCATCTTATGAGCCCAACGTTGTCAAACTTCCCGGCTACACTTAGCTACCTTGGTTGTTGCTATGCCAACACCAGAAGTGATGCTGATTGCTCAGTGAGTTTATGCAGTTGGTGAAAGTTTGCAAACTTCGCCATCTGAAAAATTGTGTTTGCTGTGTAACATGCAATTCCTGTACAAAACTAAATCAGCGCCCCCTTGAGGCTTTAATAATAGCCGCTGGTTTTTATTAATTCAGTCTGAGATTAAAACAGTAAACTAACACTCGTAGAAAAATAAAACCTAAACCTAAAATGTTTGGAAGACATATTTTAGACAATTAAAGAGAAAATTTATTTTAGAATATCACATTTAAGACTTTTAAAGTCTACTTAAGGACGACTTCTGTATTTATTTTTACTGTTAAATATGTCGTAAGGTCATAAGATAAGATCACGACATAACACTAAGACAGATCTGGATTAATAAGGAAAAGCTAGCGTTATTATAACATGACATAACATCTTTAAAAATGATCACTCACTAAAACGAAACACAATGCTATGCTCTATGCCAGCTTTAACGACAGGCTTACATCTGAGCCAAAGGCATTAAAAAAGCAGGTGTTTTGTTCCAGCTGGACCCTAGAGGGTCATTGCCAGAACCCGGATCTCACCTCTGACCCATAGGATTGTAGATCTCGTTGCTCTGGCAGCTGCTGATGGTGATGGGGTCGAAGAACTGGAAGGAACGAAGGCCCACGCCTGAGATGGCCACCAGGGCACAGCGAAAGATCAGCAGGATGGCTTTGGTG
>JAVSBU010000093.1:3086349-3091349 GCA_033118015.1 Loricariichthys derbyi | reverse complement strand
TGGACTGGCACACTGTCCTGGATGTATTCCTGCTCTGTGCTCCGAGGTTCTGGGACCATCTCCAAAACCACCACAGCCCTCATCAGGATAAAACATTTAATGAAGACAAATGAACGGACGAACGAACGTCGTATCACTGTCAAATATGACAAAGAAGTTTGGGCCCCCCTGGACAAACAAATTTCTCCACTTTTGCACACTCCAAATAATAAAAACGGGCCTGAACCACTGATCCTAGTCTTACAGATCATGTTTGAAGAGGTTCAGCCTCTACAGCAACTCCTTGTTCGTGGATTAGTTCTAATAATAAGGGACGTTCTCGTGCAGAGAAGCCCAGCAGTGCAGAGGAGGTTGATCAGATCCACTACACAGCTCCAGATCCTCCAGAGGAATCCGACGTGCCTGATTTTCTAAGTGAGGAACAGCTGCGGGATCTGGCAGCAAAAGTCGACTTGGATTGAAGCAAGGTGCACTTGCTTTTTGTTTACAACCCAAACAAATCATCAGCAGATATCGAGGGTATTGGGGTCGTCATCTGAACATACATCTAATGAATGTGCTGCTGATCTTAAAAGAATGAGTTATGAAAAATAAAACATCTGATCATTTCTGCATTTTCTTTCTTTCTCTTTCAAAACTATTTTGTCTGCTTTCTGCACCGTGTGCTGTGTGTGTTTCTTCTTGCTGCACATTCTCAGTTTGTCTATACTCTCGAAGCCGTTTATTTTCCCTGAATGCATTGGATAAACTGAGATCTGTTTTTTTTCTGCAGAAGCGGAGACAAACAGGAAAGGTGCTTGCCAGCGAAGCCCAACATCTGCGAGACATTTGTGGGGAGACCTGGGTGAGCTTTCATTCGCCATCACGACGCACAAGAAACCCTGCTTAGATCCTTCCACGTGAGGTAATGCCTCTTCAAAACCTCAAGAGTCGAGCAGGGCAGACGCAAATCCTCTTGCTTACCTAACAGGCTTTGTTTACTACCACAGCTGGAAGCAACATGGACACAGAACCTGGGGCTCAACAAGATTCTCAAGTTCTTAATCCTGATCATTCCAAGTCGATTTATCCCCAGGCTTTGATCTCCAAAGCTTCAGGAACATCAAGTATTTGAATATTATGTGTCTTGGTGAGAGGCTGAAGGATCCATCACAGGGTACAAACTCAATAACTCCACTATGGTTACTTCTATAGGTTTGACACTTCTTTGATGTCCACTTGGGCTCCATCCAAGTATTTCAGGTACTTCAGTTGAGATGGTATGAAAAATACAGATTAAAAAAAATAACCACACTGTTCCGTACATTTCCTTTGACTTTTATGTCTTGTAAACAGAATGAACCCAAGATATTTCAATTCATATTTTATTCTGCTAAATTTCATTTCAGCATTTAAGGCCTGTAGCACATTCAAAAAAAGGTTTGGATACAATTTAGGGCTAGTAATGACTTGGTCCAAGTCTTTGATGAGCAAATATGGACAGAAGATCTCCAGTTTATCAGAAAAAATGTGTGAGAAAATGATTAAATTGTCTAAAGCAATGTTTCTCAAAGAACGATTGGAAGGAATTTACATATTCCAAACTTTTTTCTGATTTGTCCTGCTTAAAATTTCATGGACGTCCCTGTTAAAGATCTCATATTGAAGGCAGTTTATGTTGCTCTAAAATCTCACTGTACTTTTCTGCATTAATGCTGCATTACAGAAGTGTAAATGACCTTTACCAAGGGCCCTGACCCGACCCGCACCATGACAGAGCCTGACTTTTGGACTTGTTGCTGGTAACAATCTGAATTTCTTCCAAAAATGTTCTGTTATATTGATGGTTCTGAGCCCAGTCCCTGTTCCCACTGGGTGATGGTCCATCCCAGATGCCTCCGAGCCCCCAGAGAAGTGGGCGGAGCTTCTGTCCGTGGTTCTAACATAAGACTTCTTTTTATCACAGTAACGTTGTAAGTGGGGTTTGTGAATTTAACTCTGTATTGTAGATCTTGATAAAGGTTTCATAAAGTAATCTGGTGCCCATGTGCTTCTATCAGCTATTGAAGAATGAAGCTTCTTGTTTTGGTTCCATCTGAGTCATGGCTCTTCAGTTTAGGCTAAAATTCCTCGGAAATCTCCTCCAATCTTTCTTTGAAGAGCATTGCTTTGGAACAGTGAATATTTTTTTCAATCATTTGGTGATAAACTGGAGATCCTCTGCCCATTTCTGCTTCTCGAAGTACCAAATCATGATAATCACCTGCTTGGAATCGCATCATTATTGTTTTTTAATCTCATTACTAGCTCTTAATTGCCCCATGTTTGAGGTCCAAAATGGTGGTGGTCTACAGTTACTAGCCAGAGCAGCTGTGTTAGTACCAGGTAAACAAATTACACCAACTCTGTGTTAGTACCACACAGCTCCAAAAAACCCTTTCAGATCCATGTGAGTTTTCTCCATGTTTCTTTCCACCAACCTGTAATGGACTTCCAATTAGTGCTTTCCTTGAACACATCCAAAAGTCAGATTTTCATATCTGTCTGCTTCCTTGGTTCCAGAAGCTTTCAAAGAACCACGACAGCCTAAGAAGAACCTGAACCTGATGTGTTTAGAGAAAGGACAAAAAATTAAATATATTAACCCTAACGCAAGTAGCATTGGTGCCTTATGCATATCCTCCAAGTACTGTGGAGTCGAGCTCTTTATTAGAACCCAAGAAGATCATGGTTAATTAGGGACTGAATTCATTAGAGCGGGGGGGGGGGGGGGGTTCCAACCCCAAGGCAACAGCAATCCAGATGCAGGGTTGATGATGCAGTCGAGTAAAGGATAATTGCGATAAATTTCACGGCTGGCCTTCGTTCCCCTGTGGGCGCCCGAGCAAAATGTGTGGCTTGCAAAGAGCATTCCATAAGCAAACCCTCCACATAAATGCCACTCTTGCTCGGTCCTTCCAGAGCCGCTGGCCATGCTTCCCCAAAATCCCTCAGTTGTTAACAGCCAGCCGTGTAAATGCAGGTTGCTGTTTAGAGTCTGAAAACCAGACGGTCCTTTTATAAAGCCTGTGTGGTATGGCACTGCACTTTTCCCTGTGATTGCGTGCTTCTGCTCCATTCTCGCTGCCGGACTGCATAACGACTGAGAAAGTGGGCAGATATCTCAAGCCATAAAATGACACCTGATAATGGTAATGACCAGCCATAGACCTCATACGATTTGGGGATCGGACCCTTTGATGACTCAGGGAAACTCTTAAGGTGGAACACACACCTTGGACTTACTCATGTCAGAAATGATTTTGGACTTTCGGTGCTATTAGTGCCTTCAAACACAGACCTCACCTCACCAGAGACATGATACGAACAGGCCTGTGCAAATGGAGAGTCTAGAAGTCTGATTTCTTAGCACGCAGGGGTAAAGCAGTTCAAAGTCCAAGGTATTGATATGTTAGCAATTTAGGTGGTCCTGAGTCTCAGGTTAAGAGGATGCATGTGTGGTCACATGACACATACCATTGGTTCCCCCTGTGCTAAATGCAACTTCTGCAAGGGAAAAAGTATAAACATCTACACCTACCATGCAATTGCTATAATCTGTTTAAAACTCTAAGGATTCAAGCTTCTTAACTGTGTTAAAATTAATAGAAACAGCACCACCAATGGACAGGATGGGGACAGAATGTCTGTGTTCTTCCTAATGTAAGCACCGGTCCACAAGTCCATCAAAAAATCTACCGCTTCCAGTCACGTTTTGACCCCACATCCGAGTTCCACGCCCGAGACTCCTAAACGCTTTCGCAAATCTCTCCACATGATTCTCTCTGCGCAGACGTGGCCTGTCTGGATCCCACACACACACTACAAAGCCAAGGCGCATTACTGTAATGTGACTACGCGGTCAAATGGGCTGTTACTAATGTGACCTTGAGAGCAGTCGTCCATGCGAGAGCCGTGCGAGGGCTCAGCCTTCCAGCCGTCGTCATCAAGCCGCTCAGCCCTCTGAGGATTACGGGGTTGCGTCAGCGGCTGATGTGGTGGAGGGTCTCAGAAGAGATCACCTCTCCGTGCCCTAGCGCTCTGTAATGCTAACACAGGCTTGTTGTTAACCTGCGAGGCACTACGAAATATCCCCAAGACAGACCTCGGCTAAAAGCGGCGTCCCTAAGGTGAAATTCTGCGAACAAGATGTTCGGAAGACGTCGCGCTGGGAGAACTACTCGTCCCATTCCAGCTGGGCCAGAATTGGGTTGCACAGGCCTTAATGAACCTCATGTTCTGTTATTTGATATCAGTGGTCATTATTTCAGTGCTATGTTTTACATTGATGTTATGAATTCATTCTTTTGTTCTATTGGAATGGAAAAATGAGGGGTAGAATATGGATTTCTATAAAGGAATAATAAAGTTGTATTCCACTGCAGACAGAATGAAACCACGATATTTCAGGTTTTTTAGGGGTCAACTTAATTTTATTTGTTAATAAATATCAATTCATGCATTTCAGGAATTTAGGTAGGAATAATTTTTTTTGAATGGAATATTGATATGATTTCAAACAGGTGAGACTGAGGAGCAGAGATGGCCAGAGGATCTCCAGTTTATCACCAACTATGTGAGAAAATAATTGAAAGAAAGATTGGAAGGCATTTACATATTTCTCCCTCTACAAACCATAATATCATTAAACGATTCAGAATCTGGAGTAATTTCAGCCTAAACTGAAGAGCCGTGACTCAGATCCCTCAGACGGAACCAAATCATGAAGCTTCATTCATCACTAGCTGATAGAAGCACATGGGCAACGGATTACTTTCTTCTTCTTCTTTTTCTTTCGGCTTTTCCCTTTTCAGGGGTGGCCACATAACGAGTTATCCTCCTCCATCCCACCCTGTCCTCCGCATCCTCTGTCCCCACACCAACCACCTCCATGTCCTCTCCATCTGCATCCATACATCCCCTCCCTGGCCCTCCTCCCTGTCCCCTTCCTGGCAACTGCAGAGTTGCCACCCTCAGTCCTA
>JAVSBU010000093.1:3071587-3086249 GCA_033118015.1 Loricariichthys derbyi | reverse complement strand
TGCCACTTCCAGTTCTTTCTCCTGTCTTTTTGTCAGTGCCACTGTCTTCAAACCATACAACATAGCTGGTCTCACCACAGTGTATATGGTGGAGTAATACTTGAAGAGCTTCGGTCAGAGTGCCGTTTCCAGGTAATAGTGGCTCCTAGATCGTCTCTCAGGCAATCAGATTGCGGGTTGGAGCTAACTGTGGTATAATTTAAGGATAAAATAGCTTTAATTAAATATATTAGCTTCTTGTGCTTATTTAATATAATATATATAATACTAATACATTACAATTATTTTGGTTCAGGAAAGAGACTGGCCTAACTGGGCAAGTTTGGGAAAAATGCTAACGGTGGACCCTGGGTTAAACTACTGGGCTGAGGACCCGAAGTCCCAGTCAAAGAGCTAACCAACACTCACTGAAGTCTGAATCAGAAGCATGACTGACTTTCCAAATTTGCAGCAAAATCTAATTTATTTGCAATACGTCCAATTTACAAAGACAAAATAACACTGGCTATGTTCTGGGTGTTTTCATGGCTTGTTTTCACTGGACTTGTGAAAACAAGGACGCTTTGCGATTCTGTACAAGAAATCGGCTACAGATGTACGTTTTGGAAGATACACAAGCCAGTCAACGTGGCTACAGTTAAAATCGCAGCTGATATCCTCCAGCCAAACGTACTGTTCAACAGACGCATAATTCGGACGGTTCTGTCCACTTTGTCGCTGGATTAAATCAAAAGCACACCTAATCAATAAACGACCCCCGACTGGACCGTGGATAAGTCAGCCTCGATAGATCATCTAACACTTCTTACAACAGCTTACGTCCAGATTTTCCTGATGATTCACCAGAGTGCTCTGGAAATACCTTCCATCTGCTTATGTGAAAATCACATTTCAGACAATCCTCTAAACCCCGGCCCAACTGCTTCCCTCTGCCCCAGCCGGGACGTCCGACATGTGGCCAAGCAGAGGTGTGACCCGTATCCTGCCATGAGGGCTTAATCCTAATTTACCCCAGGGACTAACCAATCAGGGGGGATTTCCCACTCTAGGGCCACACGGGCTCAGCACCGGACCTGCCTCTGGTTAAGTTTACGAGTGGAAAGCTATAAATTACCAATGGAGAGTTAACAAAACTGCAACGTCATCAAACAACCTCCGGAGCTCCTTCAGTAAGCGAGTAGCGCTAAGGCTTTCTTCAAAGGATCGATTGGAAAGGGCAAATTATGACTTCATCCATTTGTATAATGCAGGAAGGGTCATTAATTTACCCTGCGTGCCCACGCTTAACGCGCATAGATCAAGGGTAAAAATATGTCCAAACATTGGCACGACTACACGGAATCCAAGGCAGCCTGCTATCATCACCCCGGTCGCGCTAAGCACTCAACGTCATCATTCACAGCTCCCCTGGATCTCCTGTAGATCTCGATCCAACTATCAGCACTCAAATCAGCCTTGGAAGTAAGTATAATAAAACATACTTTCATAACGTTAATTAAAAGCCAGAACTAAAAGTGCAGTGGTGGTGTAATGTGAAAAAATGTATAAATTGTTTAAATGTAATGTTCCTCAAAAAAAGATTGGAAGGGATTTACATATTTCAGTCCAAACTCTTTCTGATTTTTCCTGGTGAAAAATGCATGGACGCCCCTGTTAAAGATCTCGTCTTGAAGGTAGTTTGTTGCTCTAATATCTCACTGTACTTTTCTGCATTGATGCTGAAGTGTAAATGACCTTTACCAAGGGCCCTGACCCGACCCCGTACCATGACAGAACCTGGCTTTTGGACTTGTTCCTCATAACAGTCTGGATTTCTTTCAAAAAAAGCTCTTATACTGATGGGTCTGAGTCCAATCCCCACTCCCACTGGGTGATGGTCCATCCCAGATGCTTCCAAGCCCAGAGAAGTGGGTGGAGCTTCTGGCCGTTGTTCTAACATAAGGCTTCTTTTTATCACAGTAATGTTGTAAGTGGGGTTTGTGAATGTAACTCTGTATTGTAGATCTTGATAAAGGTTTCATAAAGTAATCTGGTGCCCATGTGCTTCTATCAGCTATTGATGAATGAAGCTTCTTGATTTGGTTCCATCTGAGGGATCTGAGTTCAGTTTAGGCTCAAATTCCTCCAGATTCTGAATCATTTAGTGTCATTATGGTCTGTAGAGGGACAAATATGTAAATCCCTTTCAACCCTTCTTTCAATAATTTTCTCACATATTTGCTGAAGATCCTTTGGCCATCTCTGTTCCTTTTAAAGACTTTCCTGGACGCTTTTGTACCAAATCATGATTACCTGTTGACATCACCTGCTTGTCCCCATTCCAACTTTTTTTGGGAATGTGTTCCAGGCCTGTATGCAGGAATAGATGTTTATTAACAATACCAGGAAAAAAAAACATAAAATATCTTGGGTTCATACCGTCTGCAATAAAATATAAATACCATCCCAAATTTATTCTGGCTTGGGGTTTGTACATGGCGATAAACAGTCGTAGATGAAGATCATGATTTAAAACCTTTGGATTCGCAACACGTTGCACTCAAAACCTCTCAAAGTATTCAATCAGTGCAAAATCCAAAATTTAAACACTAATTAATCACAGATGAGGCACAATTTAGAGCAGGCAGGGAGAAACCGGAGTGCCTGGAAGGCATGTGCATATGGAGAGAGCGCATGCCAAACACACACACACACACACACACACACACACACACACACACACACACACACACACACACACACACACACACACAGGGAAACCAGTGTTGTTCAAACCTGGGACCATTGAACTTCACAGCACCTACACTTGCAACAAGGCTGCAATGCTTTGTAGGCATCATCAGGATCAAATAACAGATACTTGAGCGTGTGGTTTTTTGGGTTTTTTTTCTTTTTTTACAAGGACCTCATGCCTCTAAAAGAGGCCGCTTTATGTTAAAGTGCTCCATTAGGGCCAAATCCGTTAATGCCCTTTAGCTTTATGGGCTGTAGGGCTTAGAGCTCAGGTGACTTTAAAGCTCAGGGGCCAGCTGACCCCTCCGCACGTTTCACAAAAGTCTCACCGTATTTTATGGTGACACAGTGGTGTGTCACCATAAAATACGGTGAGACTTTTGTGAAACAGCGGCAAGGTGAAAGGCAGGGTCTTTAGTCTAATCACCACTGGCTGATTTCCTTACATGAGCCAGGTTCCTCTTGGTGTTCCTCTCACGTCTGTAGATGTTCACTCGGGCTCTGTGTTTGCCTTTTTTATTTATGTTAATGGTTTTATTAAGACCTTAATAGCTGCACATCCAGGTCTAGACGCTCTCCATCACCCTTTCTCCGTAAAGCTGGCTGAGTTTAGGAGAAATGTAAAATGTGTCTCGGGTGCCGTCCAGGTTTTATAGATCTTACAAAAAAAGCTAAACTTGATGGAGCATGGGTTTAATCAGCCCCCTAGGTGGTACAGTTGCAGGTTGCTTCCTCTCAAGGTTCCTATTTTATGCGATTCCAACCAATCGAAAGGCACCAGAGTGCATCAGGTGGAATCTCCAGCTTCATTTAAGGTTCTTCAGATGTGTTTGGTGCTTAAATGGAGGAAAAACCAAAAAGTTTGCATCCTTACAGTTCGAGTCTATGGTTCGGGCTGTTCTGTCCCATCACCAAATGCTGTACCACCTAAATTAATTAGTTAAAATCCCCACACAACCAAATATTCAGAAATGAGAAAGCTTGCTTGTGTTATGTTTGGTATGTTCTCCTCATATATACTCATTGGTAATCCATTGGTTGCATCGTCTTCCGCAGACAGGCATTTTGCACTGACAGTTCCAACACAAGTCCATCAAACATCAAACAAAGTAACAAAAACAAGCCTCATTTAGATTTTTCGGTGCGTTTTTGTTAACTAAACGGGATGTGAGATCTCACGGTTTCTTCCACCCAGCTTTCTAAATAAATAAACGGCTAACAGGCTTTAGTCTGCGAAAATAAACGCGGACCGTTCGTTGTTTGTGCACGCATGAAGCGTGATCTGCGTCCAGAGCTCCACAATTAAGCGGGAATGTCTGAGAACGCCTGCAATCGCCGCCTTCCGTTCGTTTCCCCGGGCGAAGCAATCAGCCGAGGAGAGAGCAGCCACTGGAGGAGCACATCTCCTCACCCAGCCCCTTTATCTTGGCACAGGTCTCAAAGTGTCTTTCTAAGAAACGAGTCGTTAATCCATCAGTTGTAATATCACAAACGCGTCCTCAGACGTCGCCAGCTGCTGATTTTCTGTGAGCGGACCAGATGTCTGATGATGGATGAACTTTCGATGATTGCATTGGGATACGTTTTGGAGGGGAAAAAACAAACGCCTCGTCCCCTCCAAGCCTGATGTCACCTCGCGGGCTGCACATGGAGTCATTTGAAGTAGTTTCGGTATCCGCGCTGGATTCGGATCAGCAGACTAAGAGAAAACATTGTTCCCGTAATGAAGCTAATTAGAGGAGAAACACGAGCGCTGTACTCCGTTATTGAAACATGGTTCCCAGGAACGGAGAAAAATCAGTTAATTTGGGAGGAAAATCAAACATTTCATGTACCATTCAAAAAGTTTACACTTCACTATATTTATCCTGATTTATTGGAACAATTAAAGTCACAATGAGGACAATTTCGGGAAGGACCCAAGTCCAGAGGCGGTAGGCGCAAAGGACTGGTGGCAGTCACAGAGGGGTGAACGTTTTCCATATGCTGCTAGCTAGGGCTCTGATGCTACCTCAGACCTTGTGGCCCTATGCCGCCTCCCCTCTTCTCAGGAGAGGCAGTACTAGCTTCCCCCTCTAGAGTGCTACCACTGGGAAATGAGCTCAAGAGTGAGCACCTGGTGGAGCGTATCGATGCTCCTCCTAATGGTTGGGGGGGAATAGAGCACCTATAGGTTGCATGAAGTGGATGTGATGCAGAGAAATGGGCTAAGCTAGTGGCTAGCAGAGAATAAATAGCACAGAGCTATGGGTAGCTAGTAGCTAGCAGAGAATAAGTAGTATGGAGCTATGGATAGCTAGCGTACAATAAGTAACAAGGAGCTAGGGGTGGCTAGTGGAGAATAAGTAGCACGGAGCTAAGGGTAGCTAGCGGCTACCAGAGAGTAAGTATCAAAGAGCTACGTGTATATTGAGAAACTTGCAATGTGCAAAAGCTAGCTAGAGGCTAGCAGAAAGGAAGTAGCATGCAGCTATGGGTTAGGCTAGTGGTGAGCGAAGATAAGTATCACTAAGCTACCAATTAGCCTTACTGCCAGCGAAGTGAAAATGAGTGGAGAGTTTTGCCAAAAACAGCAAAGACTGCGAACAGTAAAAGTAGGTTAAGGGCGTGACAAGGAACAATCCTGAGAAATGGCTTATAGATCCCTAGAAACAGGCGCACCTTGTCTGTCCTGCTTAACCTGGCGGTGGTTGCGTGCCTGTTGCATGCCGGGAGTAGTAGTCCCCACCCCTAGCTATGTCCCAGATGCTGCCTCGGCCCGAGCCAAAGTAGTAATGCCATTTTGAGAGAATCAGAGGAGGCTGATATTCAAAATTATTGGAGAAAATGTAGAGAAACATTTTCCTGCATTAAAACTGGCAGCTCATAAACAGACTGAAAACAAGGACATTCGCTGATAAACTTTTCAACATCACAACTTGCTGCTACCATGTGCAAGTATTTTTGCAAGTATTTACACGTTTTTGTTTTTTTCCCCCAGAAAGATGTGCAATTTTAAGTGCAATAAAAATGTTATTTATTTATGTATATGAAAGACAGAGTGCAATTCATTCAAAATGAATATGATAATTTTCAAAATAAGAAAAAGACTGCACAGTTTGTACATTGACATGTGTGTAGTGCATGTAAGGGATTGAATTCACGATCACAAACCTGTTTAAAATCACATCAGTATTTGGCATTCTCTCTTTACTAGCCCTAAATTACCCTGTCCTAACTTTTATTGGAATGTGTAGCAGGCCTGAAGTGCAGGAATGGATGTTTATTAACGAATTAAATTAAGTTGACCAGAAAAAATAAAATATGGGGTTCTGTCGGTAATGAAATAAAAGTCAAATTAAGGAAAGCTGGTCTTATTTTTTCTGCATTTTCCACACTGTACCAGCTTTGCCTGATTTGGGGTTGTAGACATGCAATTTATTAGCTAATGAAGAATATAAATGTTGATTCTCTGCTGCTTAGTCGCTGACCCTTAATTGTGCTTAAGAGCTGGAAAGAATCGCAGCACCTAAGCTGCGATTGCGTTTATAGTCGACCTAGGAGTAATTGTCACCAGCGCTAAACACACTTTAATCGAAAAATATTGGATGACGTGTGGAACGAGGTGGAAAATGGAAAGAAAAACTATTTAGCTTTGCTTTCTGGTAGTGACGAGGCGCATGGCTCTGGTTCTGACATGCAGGCTGATTCATGAACCTGCAAAACAGCCAAAGAAAAAGCCAAAGCAAGGGTACGGCTCTGTTCTGCTCAAAATGCCAAGGATGGCAACGGTTTCTCTCTCCCTCATGCGACCCACTTGCCAATTTGGCTCGCCTATGCTTGTCTCGCAGCAGGAGTGAAATACTGTAGAAAGCAATTACATTTAAAACCGCAATCAAAACTTCGAGGCTCGGTAGATTTCCGAGGCGTGACGTCTGTCTCAACCTGGTTCCTTGCCATTTGGTAAACGGGCAACGATGAACGTCAGAACGTCCAACGCCAACCAACAGGACCAACCGGAGTTCAACTGAGACTTATTAAAAGGCAAACTGCTGACATGACAGCTGACACAAACCTGTTCTATTATATAAAACTTCAGCCATCCAAATCTTAGCTTAACCGTTTGTGACACCTGCTTTGCATCACGTCACCACAAACTCAGCCCCTCCCAAATGCCAGACCTTCTTGGTCTATCCTGTAGACCAGACCTGGGCATGCATAGGATAAACTAAGGGTCTGTTGTGAGAACAGGTGCCCAACTGCACAGAAAAGGGGTCAGAAAAAGTCTGGGGCCTGGAGGACAGAGGGAGCATTTGGTAGTTAGATGCCAACTAGGAATGCTCTCATTACACCCTTAAAACAGATAAATAAACTTAGTTTGCCAAGCTTACCTCAGATGGGATGTGGGATTGAAGCAGGTCTTGGTGACGTCCGTAACTTTGGGGTTACAGCAGTCATCTTTATCGTAGCCGTAGTTATCCGAGTTGCATTCTGGATCGCACACCCCGTTGCCTATCTTGCTCTCGGAGCACCGCATCCTGGGCTTGCAGTAACCGCCGTCAAACCCGGTCAGGGTGTGGTTACATTCCGGATCACAGTCCTCATCGCCAACCTTGCTGATGTCGCAGTTGGCGAGGATCAGGCGGGACCGGAGCGAGGAATTGGTGACGTTATGGACAGTTAGCTCCCAAGTAATGTTATAGTCAAAGAAGGCTTCGTTCAAGCGCTGGTGCTGAAGATGGATCTGCTGGTCGGTCACAGTGGGTCTGCGGTGAGCGTCATCGAACACGTTGACCACACGATAGCGCACTGTCTTGGGCCGCCGAAAGCTCCAGAAGCTGTTGTAGTTGTGCATGACCTCGAGGTTATCGCATATCATCTGCCCGCAAGCCGGCGGATCCAGAGTCGTATCCAGATAGTCCAGGCTGGCACGAGGTCCATCATCCGGCTGAGGGAAATTCCCATCCTTGATCACCAGCCACTTGCGCTCAGGATGCTCAAATTTCTCCTGGATGACGAGGTCCTCTTGGTTTTGGGGGTTGTGCCCGTGCATGTCCCTTATGACCTGCCGCTGGGACAAGGCTTGGCGCCAAAGAGCGACTCGCTCGAGGGAGCCTCGGTAGTTGTGGTTCAAGGCGTTACCCCCCACCATGAACACCTTTGGATTGAGGGCACATTCCAAAAACATGCGTTAGGTTTCTTGCATCTATCACAAGATAACGTGGACAATGTTAACAGCAAAATTTACCTGGGACCTACCTTACACTTTTTGGTAAGAGAGCAGAAGACATCTCCAGACTGTTCTCTGCTAACGGCGGTCTGAGCCCCATTCACAAACAGCTTCATGTAGACGCCGTCGTACGTGACTGCCACGTGCGCCCAGTGCCCTGGCATGTAGTGGCTGTTTGAGTGGATGGAGGTGACCTTATGAGCCCGATCGGTCTTCAGAGAGAAGAAAAAGCGTGGGTCGCGGTTGCCTTGGTCGCTTACTGTCTTGATACCGAGTAGCCACCCACGATCACTTGAGGCATAGAAACACTTATCGAACAGACCTGGATGAAACAGGTGGAGAAATAAAGGAGAACAGAGAATGAAATTTAAGTTTGGATATTTCAAATTTCAATTGTTTTAATGATATTATGTAGAGGGAGAAATATGTAAATCCCTTCCAATGTTTCTTTGAGGAACATCGTTTTTAAAGATTTCGACTTTTTCTGATTTAGGGTTGTAGAATAGGGTTAGGGGTTAACACTCGTTGAGTTACTCGTTAGATAGATACTGGAACACCCATTTGTGAACCACATGTAACAGTATGGGCATCGTGCTGAGGAAGAGGATAGTCTAACAGAAGCACCAAACCACCTTTGATCAGGAATTGCTTACTAAGGGCAAAAACTGCCGGCCAACCACGTTTAGAAGTTCGAGCCAAAAACACTGCACGGCCGCCATTACACTAGAAATGCCAAAACACCTTTTTCCTGTTAGGCTTGGACAGCTCAAGTCAGATTCGGGTTCAGTGACATGTTTACTTCTATGACCGGTTCACACTGCAGCCCCTACGAGCCCTCCAGTTCCACAGCCGATTCAGCACAAGTATCATGTTTATACTGGAGCGTGCATGTGCAACGAGGCAGCACCAGCATATGGAGACACAAGTGGGAGCTAATTATTTTCACAGTGGACCTGCCTGTAACAAACATGAGCCTCTTGTTCACCTGGTGAGACTGGCGGTTCTGCAAATTAGAGAATAAAATGCAGACGTCTGTCCAGAATCTGGCCGCTAAGGATGACTGTTTCCAATCTCTGTCTTGACTCACCGTCTCAGATTTCAGAATGATAAATATGCACGAGCGTCTGAGATCTGGAGGCCATACTGGAGCTCTGCACCATTAGACATTACAGGTATTTGCATCTGCTCAGGTTCAAGTGCTTTGATGGAACTTAGTTTTCTTGCCTCAGGAAAAATAAGTGAATAAGCAGGCGATGAACTCAAGGGGAGAAAAATCCCATCACGTTAAGCAGGGTTCCAGCAAAGGTCCGTCTTCCACTTTCATGGGTAGTCTAACCAGAGTCTGGATTGTCTGGAGCCTTAACTACTGCCCACCTAACCACTTTATACCTGCTCTTAGCATGGGCACAGCTGATTAACTTCCATTAAAGCACTATCCAGAGCAACCTACACCTGATACAATCTTACAGTCCAAGCAATGGGGAGTTAAAAGCCTTTTTCACAGGTCCAACCACTTCAGTTCCGCCATCTTAAAGTCTGCACCACTGCTGTGAAGTCACAATAGGTTGGCACAGGCTTCTCTCTCTCCAGGTACAGATCCTAAGTTCCATTGGAAGATCCCCAGACATTCCCAAGCCACCTGTGAGATATAATCCCACCATCATGTCCTGGGTCAGAGGGACATACCTGGAACAGCTCTAGTGGGAACTTACAAGATGGAATTCTTGATAGATGCTCAAACCACCTCAACTGGCTCCTCATGAGCTGAAGGAGAAGCATCTCCAACTTCACCTCAACTGAACAGAAGAGACCTTGGTGAGATTTAAAATGCTTCTCTTATTTTTGACTTCTGACTTATTTAAGTGATGTTTTTGCAAGTTCTGATGACTCAAGTCCAGATGATGCACAAAATCTGGAAGTGATGTGCGAGGGTTTTGCTTTGCATACTGGACCAGGTTTTGGAACACTATCACAGTCACCCTGGTCTTCAAAATAGGTTTAAATCTGATTTCGTAGTTCAGACCATGATGTCGCTGTGGTTTGCGCATTACAATTTTTTTACAAACATTGATTTGCAAATTACAAATTGCCTTCTGAATAACTGTCCATATTCTCTGCAAAATCTGCCTAATTCTTCTCAACTGGCTGTTGAAAAGAATTGGTCATTTCTGGAAACCTCTTTCTCAAGGTACAGTTCATTGGAGTCATCAAAAGAGTGCATGTTCTGTGACCCAGGGTCAATCAAATCTTCGTTTGTTAACTGGGTCCGAGAAAACCATGGACTTTTTCCTTGCAGTCTTGCTTGCTGATGTGATGCCTGGTTTCTTCTCACTTGGTTTTCATTGGCTGTGGTTCAGTGACAGTCACTTTTCACACCACTGGATTTGCACTCACCAAATCTGTTTTGGCAAGATCCTGTTTACCTGTGATCTGCTGCTTTTCTCATCAATCTCCAAAAAACAGTGGCTGAAATCATCTACTGTCAACATAGCAATAAAGGAGCTCTAAAGCCTGAAGTTCTGAGACCTTCAAACAAACTAGTCGATGTAGAATGAGCCCAAAACTTTTCTTCTGCACTAATAAAATAAAACAATCAACAATCTCAACATTTTCCTCGTGTATACTGGCAAATCAGAATTTATTTTGCAAAGTTGAAAAAGTGAGATGGGTCTAAAGTCCAAAAAGTTGTGAATAGCTTGGAATGGCTACATTAAGTACACAAAATCTGCTCTGATCTTCAGTTGAGTAATAATATGTATGCAATCTCGTGCCTTAAGCGTTTTGAAGCCAAACTGGTAAAAGGTTGTGACCCCTGGACTTTCAAAGCTGGTAGAACCTCACATGATGGAGCTCCAGCCTGTGATGATTGTTAAAATAAAGTGATCGATCAGTGATCACATGTTGCTAATGGATGCTTCTCCAGCAGGTTTTGGTGTAGGTGCTTTCGCCATGTAAGTGCCTAAAATATGAAACTCACTCTTTTAAAATGCCAGCAAATCCCTGCCTATTGGTGATAAACTTAAAGGGTCATGCAATTCCCATGTCTGGACTGTAAATGCCTGATAAATGTGTTTCTTTAAGAGATAATGGCATTGCTTTAGGCAGTAATCAAACCAAATCCAGGTCATTCCACAGTGAAAGCTGCATCGTTCTACTGCTAATGTTCTGTTAATGTAATGCGTGATTGAACAAAATCTGCTGATCCTCACGCTTCCCAGAGATTGTCGTCATGGAAGATGGCCTTGTGCAAGTGCTGGTTAGGCAACCTTTAGTTTGTTTGTTTGTTGTGGCAGTTCCTCACAGCAGCCCTGTGCATCATCAGGGTCAAGTTCTACAGCAACGACATCTGAACAACAAAACAACAATAATTCATCTTCGCCAACTTCAGGGCAGGTTCTCGTTTGACAACCTTGGTCTTACCGTAATTATACGGGCTTGTGTTTACAAGCTGATCCAAGGCGTTCTGTCTTCCCACAGACACAGGAACGTCGTCTCAGCGCTGTTCAAGGTCCTGAATTCAGTGCACTTCACGTTCCCCACCAACTTAACTGGGACTGCTTCAGTCTCTGGGCCTGTCTCATAAAGGACCTGCTATTCCTACAAGACCTAGACATTGAATCTTCCACGGGTGCCAACTGCTTCAAATAACGATCCATGCTTTTCTAACCCCTTTGACATGGGTTTAGGCTTGGAAATCACCTTAAGCGCTTCACTACACCTCTGTCTTATTTACGAGCTCTTTATTACTAAAGCGTATACTCGATGGGTACTAACAGTGAGAACCGCAAGTCTGCAGATAGTTCCTGGAAATCTGAAAGGGTTAAACTGTTTGGAATTTCACATCTGCTACCCTCAGGTTCGAGAGTCTTAATTTTGTAGTTTGGTGACCTAAACAGACCCATATTCCTGCCTGTAAGGGGGAAAAAAAAGCCAGGAGCAGTCCCCGCACACAACGACAAAGAAAACAGATGCACTGGCTGCATTCAACCAGATGTACACTGTGTCATGTCTTAGTTCCTAAGAGGCACGGGTTGGATTTAAAAGATGACTTGTCTTTCATGAGAGCATTTCACGTATTGAAAGCAGTCTTTTAAAGGCAGGATGCACAGAGATCAAGTGCACGCTCTCACACGACAAGTCTGATGCTCAATTCATCCAGATTTCTCTATAAAAGGGTCCAACGGTACCACTTAAGTGAGTCAGAGCTGACATGAAAATGCCTGACGTAAACTAAGCGGCAGGTTAGAGGCATTTTCCCAGTCTGCATGAACAGAACGAGCCTCGTCCATGTTCACACTGTGATGCTGTGCAAAAAACCAGGGCTGCTTCCACTTTCAAACAGATTATGTCATCCCTGGGAAAAGAGCAACCGGGAAGGAGGGAGGTGGTATGAATCACAAACATCCTTTATCCATTTCAGCAGCCTAAATGCCACCAACAGCAATGAAATGGGTCTTGTAATTCAGACTAAGAACGATGCAGTTGAATTGTTACAATTCTGATGATCACATTGTGGATTTGACAATATTAGACCACACTGTGTACACCAACCTATTCAATCCCAAGATTTACTTACTGAAATTATCCCAGGTTTAAAGATGAATCAGTAGAGGGATTTCTCTGCGTTTGGCAGATTCAGCTGGGATCAACTAGTGCATAAATGAATATGAATAAATGACATATTTGGGAAACAATTAAGAATGTCATTAGGCTTCAACACAGTGCCATCAGGGTTGCCAGAAATCCTGGAACGCACACTAAAGCAGAACATTCATAAACTAAACCCTTTTGTGAATGCCAAGCCTGAAAAATACTCACTGAACCAAAAATACTGAAGTACCACTGAATGTGTTGTTGTTCCCCATTCCAACACTTTCCCCTAAACATTCCACTGGTCTACACGCTCCAAAAACAACACTGATTCCATCAAAGTTAACTGAATTTGGTGACGGGCGAAGGGAGAAATTTAATCAGAATTCAAAACAAGTTTTCAAACCTATCTCTATTAGATGCAAGGTTGGAATCCATAATCTGGCAACCCCATGATCGACCTTCCCCCTCTTCAAGTCAAACAAGCGCGCACAGAGACGGAGGAGATTTAGGGCTCGTGTTTGGCCAGTCTGGGTTTGTTTTGTTGGTTGCTGAGGATTCTGACGCTCAAGCTTCCAGTCGTATTGCGAACGAGACAACAGCAGCTCACGGATTCAGCAGCAAAGCCTGCGCATGCAAAATGAGTCACAAGTGTGAAGTTTGCGTTAGGACACCCGAGCGCACACTTATTCCGCATCCAGGTGTTGCACGATGCGCATTCACCGCAAGTGGCTAGAAATAAGGCTCTGAACGACCTGCGGCTCTCGTGCGTAAAAACTGGACTCTTAATTATGCACTCGTGTGTACTCACACAGACTGCTGTGCTGAATTTCTGTGATCGTCCGCGTGTCCTAACACCTGAATGTGCGTTAATATTCCACAGCATGGTCACGCGCGCGGTGAAAGTTTGCGCCCGCTTGTAACAGTGCGGACTTCGGAAAAGAAATCTTTAATCGTGTGCGTTCGTTCATTCAGGTGAAGAAATTCAGGCGATTCCTACCTGCGATCACGGCCGGAGAGCGCTGACCACCTTCAGCTTTGACCCACATGGCGAGTGTGAAGTTCCCCCTGGGGATTTCGACAGCCGGTCTGAGCCGCAGCTGGTCTCCGCGCCCGGTAAAGTAAACTGCGTGGCCCCGCGTGGAAGAAGAACCCTGCGCGTCCTCGCTGTCGTCCGTCACCGAGGTGCGCCTGCGCTGGCGCGGCAGCCGGCGGTCGAGTCCCGGCACGGAGCGCTTACCGCGCGGCAAACGGGTGGCGCACGAACCCGGCACGCTCACCCGCGCTTCTCGGAGCTTCACCAACTCGCGCTTTGACCTTCCTTTCCTCCACACGGCGCCGCACTCGGACCCCACACAGAGCATCAGAATAATCAGACAAGGGAGCCACGGAAGGAAAGTCCCTACTTTCATTATTGGTTCGAGGAGAAAAAAAATCAACGGTGCACGAAAGTCCTCTAAGTATTTGTCGTCCGAACTTCCAGTCTTAACGTGGCGTATGTCAGGAGAAAGTCAGGCTCGAGGTCGGATCGGTAGTGGTGCGTTCATTTCTGCGCTCCACGTTGCCTTTTGAACGCATCCAAAAGGGAGGGGGTGATTACTAATAAGTCATCAATCAGAGCCGAATCGAGCCCCCCTCATGCCATCACCCGAAAGATCCCGGAGTTTCTGCAAAGCTCCTGCGGATTATCCCATGAGATCATGAGTGGCACAACCGTGCAAAATGCGCGTCAGGTTCGCTGGCATAGTGAAAATTGAAAAAAAAACAAAAACAAAAAAAACCGAGGAGAGTTCTAAAGTTGTGCCCGGATTAAAAGTTGCGATGCGCGGGACGGTACTCGATGCATCCCGGATCCTCATCAGGGCTTCTGGGATAAAGTAGTGCAGGCTGAGCACCAGGCTTTGCTCTCAACACTCAGGAGTTTCTGTTTTCGAGTCCTGCCTCCTACTCCGACCGGGGGAAGTCCATAAGCACAGGTAAAACACTGGAGGCAGCGAGCGCGCGCACAGACAGGAGTGTGCGTGCGCGTGTATCCCTCTAGTGGCTGCTGCAAGCACTAATGGATGGATGGATGGATGGATGGATGGATGGATGGATGGATGGATGGATGGATGGATGGATGGATGGATG
>JAVSBU010000093.1:2990782-3010113 GCA_033118015.1 Loricariichthys derbyi | reverse complement strand
TATGAATTCAGGGCTTTTAATATTAATATAATACATTTTCCTCGTGATATTAATACATTTGTGATATTAATATAATTATATATAATATTAAAATAATATAATAATAATAATAATAATAATAATAATAATAAGAGCCCTTCTAACAAAAAAACCATATAACAACCATTTCTCCTGTTTCCCTTGTTTTTCTTTGCCCTTTCCGTTAATGTTTTAATGTTTTCTCTCAATACAGGGGTCCCTGCATGTGTTCATTTCCATGTGTTCATTTTAAGCTTTCTTTTTTCCCCCCTATATTTTAATGACTTTCATCAGCTGTGCTTAACTGCATGTCCATTCATTTTTGCCAGCTTTTTCGCCGTGAGCACAACTTAAGGTTTAAATCACAGCCCTAATTAACGGACAAACTGTTGTAGATGGGGAATATTAAATAAATGTCTACGTATATAACATTAAATCAAGCAATACCTGTAACATTTGTGGGAATATGTTGTAGTAATCGGTATCTGTTGATCAGTCCTGCAGCTTGGAGGAATCTCTCCGGTGTCTCTCTGAACGCAGTGGAGAAACTTATATCCAACAATGGAAATGGCATTTCTATGGCATTTATATCCTTAAAATGACACTAATCCTCTTCGACAGACTACGTATCTTCCTTCGACAAACCACGGCAAAGCGTAGAATCGTAGGTCTCGTCGTCAAGCATGTATGATTTTCTCCAGGGTTCACAGTACTTAGGCCACGCCCTCCCGATAATCACGAAAAAGCCCGGGTAAGCTATGACATGCCCAAGACTCAAGTAAACTCAAGTAAGCATGCGAAAAGGCCGTGCCACGACAGCCACAGCAAAATACTGCTATGTGAGATATAACAAAAAGAAAGATTTTGTTAAAAAACCAGCGATCTGCAAACTGTTGGAAACCAGCTGCCATTAAAGGCAGCATCACAAACTTATTTCACCATCTGCAAACACCATGCAGAATAAGAAGATTAAGATAAGCTTTTATGTCTTAAATGAACCAAGGTACCAGTACAAGAACACAGTGGGCAAATCTTTGTGGAATCATTCTGCAAAATAAGTAAATAAATATAAATAAAATAAAATAAAGGTGGCGAGACATACAGGAAACAGGATCTGAGCCCAAGGACACAATCACAGCAAGCTTAAAAACAACTAGGTAAGGTTGTAGTACTCAATCTCAACCTCACTTTCATCTGTCATCTCAGTTTTGGGGTAAGTTCAACAAGAAAATTTTTTGTACAAAGCATAAAGCTTTTATCGGAGGTACCATTAAAACTGAACTGTTTCCTATTTATTGAAAAAAAAAAATTTTACATTCTCAGTCTTGACTCTATACTATAACTAGGTGTGTTGTGTAAACGGTGTGTGTGTTTTTACATCCAGACTGCTTCCTCCCAGCCTGGAGCCAAAGTCTCCCCGGCCAGTTCTGAAGTCTCCCTGGTCCTTATCTCTGATAATCTCAGCCACCAGCTCTCGTGCTTGCTGCAATAAACACAAGTGAGCGATCTTCATCTCTATGGACAGTAAATTAGCTGGGGATCAAACTAAACAAGACAAGACAGAGGGACAGACCTGGACTTTGAAGGGATCACCGGTGATTCTTAGGGGCTTGTCCGCGCCGGTGGGCATGGGGCCGTCCTGGATCATGATCATTTTCACCCCCGTCCTCTCCTGAAGGGGAAACAGGAGGATTTAGCAGTCTGGTAGCAGGACATTGTACATTATAGATGGGTACTGACTGGACCATAACCAGGACATGACTGTGATGGCATAGTGGTTAAGGTGTTGGATTATGGACCAGAAGTTTCTGGGTTTAAATCCCACCTCTGCCAAGCTGCCACTGTTGGGCCCTTGAGTAAGATCCTTAACCTACAATTGCTTGGATAATTTGTAAGGATGAGATAATGATTTTCCCAGAGGAAATAATAAAAAAAGAGCTCCCGTTATCCAAATATTTCTCATCTGAACGATTTCCAGGTTCAAGTTTCAGTCTGACGGAGTTTAACGATATGATCAAGTTACTGGATGCTAATTCGTATCTTTGATGAGTGAAGCAGACCTGAAGTTGCTTGATGGTGTCTCCACCTTTCCCAATAACCAGACCGACTTTACTAGCAGGAATCAGGACCTCATGGATGGTGCTGTTGCCGTCCAGGTCGCCGTGGAAGCCCGGACCGTTCCGACATCGCTCCACGATCTGGCTGAGCAGCCGCTTGGCCTGCCTGATGCACAGAGTAAACAGATCAGAACCGGAGAAGAGCGTCATGAGGGAAAACTAAATATACAGTGCAGATTAAGCATTGCAGCGTTTAAAATAAGTGGCAGTTTGTTAGACGTCTTCCAAATCCACTAAATAATAAAATCATGCAGATGGCACTAAGAAGCAAAGCCAAAAACCCCATGAGGTCAGAGATGCTTTTGGCCCTAAATCCCAAACACCTGTTTAACTAGTCTGAGGAAGAGGATTATATATTTATATGTAACAGACCGATATGGTTTTGTTTAAGCAGACCAGAAACCATATCACATATGAGCTGAGTGTTAGGCTTTTGAGAGAGCTGGACATAAAAACAAGCATTTTCTTAAACTAAAATAAAAGGACACTTCACACTAAAACGTCACCAAAGGTGTGAGGCGTCCAAGTATGGCCATGCACAAGACCTCTGAATTGGCCTGTGGTGTCTGGCACCAAGATGTTAGTCACAGATCCACTAAGACATGCAGACCTATGGAATTAAACCATTCAACTTTGTCTGCATTTTAAAATACGATTCAAATAAGAGACCCCAAACAACAAAGAGGATATTCCAAGATTAACATTTTAATTGTTGGCCGCTCACCCAGTAGTAACCTTAATTATTTCAGTACTACCCCGTATCATTTCGTAATCCATTCCCTAGACGTGACCCCATGGGTGTTAGATTTTCTTTTATGCAGAGTAAAACACACAGCGCTACATAACAGAATGCCTTAAAAATAATGAGAGCTTACTCAATGCTCTCTGGGCTCCCGGTCAAGGTGCAAGGCCGGTCAATCATACCTCCACTGTCTATAGGAGCAACACAAAAAACAGTTTACTTACCTACGACATAAGCAGTAAAGAACACAACAACAAAATACAAGGGAAAATAAAGTGAGACTATATCTTCGCTCTAAACATGGATGGTGAGGTCGCCGGCATGTCACAGGATTCACACGAGCAACACAAAAAGGGTAAAGCAATAAGGTGAGGGTGAGAGGGGCACCCACCGGCCGCGATCTGGATCTTGCAGCCTGATTCCAACTGGATTCTAGTGATCTGCTCACCGCCTCGTCCAATTACTGAAAAGCAGAAAAAAATGGGCAGATCAGGAAAAGGACTCCCACACCTGACACACTCATAATAGACTCAAAGTTAAAGGGATGGCGCTCTGGTTTACAGATGTTATATGGAGCGAAGTTATAAATGGCGATGCTTTTTGAACTCGAGTTACATAAAGCTGTTTTAAGCACTCACGCTTGAGGAGCAAAGCGCAAGCAATTCTGCAATATAATGCTAAACAATACGATGAAAGCTACCGCACACAAGCTCCATCTAGGGGTAAAAGCATGGGCGTCTTTAGAACACTTTTACTATGGCAGGTGCCCTAGTGTGAATCTGCTGTGCCTCAGTATTTTTTTCAAAAAAAAAAAAAAAAAAAAAAAAAAAAAAAAAAAACTCAGCTACCTCCTATTTTTCCCAAAGCATTCATTACACTCTGTTCTGAATTAAAACTAGGATAGCCAGCAAACAGAAAATACAATCTTCCTCTTTCAACAGAAAGCCACGTTTATCAACCTTAGTAACCATAGCAACACATGCGTGCACGTGTCAGAATTCAAATTTCATGCGCTTACATGGCAATCACCACCACTGCTTTTTATGCCTTTATAATACGAGTGTTATAATACAGGAGGTTAATGAATGGATAAAAGATGTAACTAATATTATTATATATTACCGTCTGACTCTAATGTAAATGGATATAAGAAAGAAGGAGAAGGAATCAGAAAGGAAAGAGGAGTTCCCTACAGGTAACAGTTCAGTTAAACAAAATAAATAGGGTAACATTAGTTAACCAACTAGATTATCAACCTGTTTTGTACTAATTTTATAAATGTTGAATTTAAATAGCCTATTGTGCACATCATGCAACGAATGACACTGATACAGCTCACCAATAAAGCCTCTGCATATTCTACCAAAAAAGGTCCTGTTAGACTTAAAAAGCTCCAAATACATCCAACATGATTGTTCACAGACTGCATATTGAACAGTAAATCCCAAAATAACCCAAACATATACGTCAGCATATACTGCTCCAGTGTGCTATTTTCCACCATAACATTTTTTTTGTTAGCGCTAAAGTAGTACAAAACAAAATAAAATATGGACCAGGAGGATTCCAAGTATAAAGCAGGATACAAATCAGGTCTAAAAAAGTATAACAATTAAGAGTGATTTGTGGGGGAAAGGGTAAAAATTGGTGGAGGCTGGGCCGGGCTGGGGGCCTGTGCCCAGTAAAGCTTTAGGTCTAGCAACGCCACTGGGTGAAGGACAACAAGAAAACAAAACAAAAAACAAAAACAAAAAAGAAAACCCCACAACAACAAAATACAATAAAATTAAGAAATATGGTTTGGAAACTTGGAACAATTTGTAATATGTGCATTTCTAATAAATATTATAACCTATGAGAACATAAGCGCCTTATGACTGTCATTTAATAAACAAAACAAACCACATCAACAAACTTTAGCCAATTTATCATTTCTTTCTCAGCAAACGTGCAGCTATAATCAAAGACTGACCTGAACTCGATCTCGCACTGTCTCTGCAGTAGGAACGGTTTTTCTTTTCTTTTAAAAAGCCCACGTTTTCTTAAAAGTGTATAATTGATCGCAATTTTCCTCCGAGACAAAAGCCTGGATTTTAAAGCCACTTTCATAGCTGTACTTACTGAAGCCCACCATCTTATCAGGCACTTTGAAGTCTTCTGTTATTATAGCCCTGTGAGGGAAATAAAAAAATAAATTTAAATTACAGTGCAGCAACACAAGATATTATGTAATTAGTTTACACTTGACTATTCAAACCTGTCTAAATTACACCTACTGAAAACTAGCAGCAAACACGACTCGTAACAAAGGAAACGGCCCTAAACATAAATCTAGGAGCGTAGGTGGTACAGCGGCCTAATACACCAGCCCAACGATAGACAAGTACAAGTCGCGCCTTCAGACCAGGTCGGGGGTCACGTACAAACACATCCAGCTGTTATCCTCTGAGTGAGGTCAGATCAACGGAAAGATCTCAGTGACCCCGGAAACGATCGGGGTGCTTTACACTCGCACCTCATTTTATGTTTTTATAGCCGACACACAAAGGGGTAAAACTGGACTGTAAATGTAATAAACTTCCGACATTAATCGGGGAACCAAATCTAGTCCTACACGGGCACCAACTGAAAGTTGAGAGATAAAATGCTAAGCTTTAAGTTAACCTTAAAATCTGTTGCAACATGAAGGACTGATTAAATCTGCAACGAAAATTATTCCGCTCACAATTTTTAAGCCAGACAAGGCAAGGGTGCGCTTAGAGGTTTTTTTTTTGGTTTTTTTTCTCTTTTTTTAAAAAGACAGCTTCAAACAGTGCAAACCTCAAGCTTTTCTATGAGTGCTGACCTCTGGAATTTCCCTGTAAGAGCAGCGCATACACTCTGCAGCTGAGCATATGGGCTCTGTATATTACACACTGATGAGAAAAAGGTTTGCAGCAGTCTGAGAGCAGAAGAAACATGTTTCCACTATGCAGGACATAAAGGTCACTTCCTATTGCATTTACCCGAAACGCCACGTAGCTTGTAGGTCTCCAGACTACAGGGCTGAACAGTGCGGACATGAATCATGCACGGGGTTCGATCACACGACGGATGTGTGTTAATTGGGTATTAAAAGTGACTCACCTTGGATGTACCATTGCAGTAAGCTGACTCCCAACTGTAAGAAAAAAACAGGGTTATTGTAAAAAAAAACTAATGACACTATTATAACGGTTCATATGGGAATCTCCAGACATTCGTCTTTTTTCAATGCTTAATAAATTCAACGATGAAACACTAAGGGAATTTGGCTTCTTTATCAGCTTTCCTGCATTCACATGTAAATGTGGAACAACTCCAATTTCTTTCCTTCCTTCACGCCAAGCACAATTCAATTCCATCAAAGTTAACTGATCCATTTCAGTTCTGGTCCGGGCCACCAGTTTTTGAAGCAGCTCTGAGTACAGAGCAAATGAAACTCATTGAGCTAAATATTACATTATTATAAATATTTCAATTAATACACTGCCAGGAGTGACTACATAAATTATAGTATCGTTAAATAACATTCTTGCATCACGTATGTAAAACACCATAACTAACACTCCTGTCCATGTGTTTGAGTTCAAAAACATTACAAAATAAGAGTCCTAGCCACGAGACTGCATGTGCTCCTCATTTACATGCAACGTGAACAGCCAAAGCCACTGCTCCATGGATCAGGTACAGAGATTAACATCTCACAGTGAGTTTAACAGGTGAATCCGGCTCCGTATGGCAATGCTTACATAAGGCAAAAACAAGAGCGTCGACTTTTCTCCTGTTGAATAATCCCATGAAAACAAAAATATGGCGACGCCATAAAGACGACGCCAATAACGAGCAATTCATCTAACCTCGGAAATTAAATGCTGATCAGATGCCTAATTCACAAAACCAGAATAGCTGGAGTGTGACCCATCAGACCTGCAGAATAAATTAAACCGGGCTGTGAACATGCACACATTTAGGGTTTTAACAAAGCTCGGGGTTTTGCATTTCAATTAATACTTTCATAAGAACAAGGGGTTTAAATAGCAGAGTGTGTGGTTAAAGACTGTGGGACTGCAGAAGGTGTGGTGCAGGGCTTGGTCGGGTTGTGTGTGGGAGAGAGAAATGCATCACTAGTTGTTATAAGCAATCGTTACTACTGCAATGAACATGATCCAAAAGGAATAATTTTTAAACAGATTTAAACAGGAAGAAAGAAGCATAACAATGATTCCTTCCCTTTTTCTGCACAGGTTCATCATTACATCAGTAGTGAATATTGATTGAGGGAAGTTTGGTCTTCCTAGGTCACCGTTTTAAAACGTTTGGATTCGCAACATTTGGAGGTGCAGATCAACTTTCCACATGCATTGCATTTTGCATTGTTTTCTCTCTAAGTGGAGCCAAAACTTGAGCGTTTTTGAGCGTCCATCTTTCATTAACGCCCAAGAGGAGCAGAGAAAAAAACTGTAATGATGCATAGAACAGATAGGCCCCTCCCTAATATACATGCATTTTTGCACTAATCCTAGCCATGTATTTGAACCACAAAATGTGTTAGCGGAACCGATATTGTGCTTGTTAATTTGTAACGGTTACTTGATTGTTGGACGTTTGGAACGGAACCGGCTTTTGGTAGCCGACCTTAGTAGAACCTGGAACAGAATTCATTTTATTTCTGATTTACTTGGACACGAAGCACTATTTTCTTTTGCTCTCCTGTGCCGGTCAGTGCAGACGTGTTCATTTCGAATCAGTCTCGTCACTAATCATCAGCTTCAATCTAATTTCTGCTTGCAAACAAAATTCTCACATCACATTGCTTGGGCCTAGATAAACATCTACATATAGTTATAGTCAAAGACCCTCAGTTTCCGACACAACAGAGGGAAACGATACTTCGTCCAAAAAACAGGAAATCTCAGGTCTAGTTAAGGAAGTCTACACATGCTCTTTAAAGTCTGTGTGGTTACAGAAAAAGCCGGTGTGAGAGACTGAAGTCTTGCTCAGCACATCGTACCACATCATAAGCGACACCGATATCTGCTCGGTGTGACTTTGAACAGAGAGGAGGAAGCTGCACGATTCTGATTTTAACCAAGCACCAATTCTATCTGCTCTCACAAAACCCTCTCACTTCCTCAAATGGCTTTAAACAGCCGGCATGCTCAAGGCTTGAGGGGGCTTCCCCACATTCAAGAGAAAAAGTAAAAGCTGCGGTGATCGAGGCTGCGTGTAAAGAAGAGGCCTGATGAACATCTGTCGCGTCCTTGCATCCACTCGAACTGTGTCACTGCTTACACGCTTAATTTGCTTTGCGCTCCGGTGTAATCCTCACCCGAAATAACACAGGGCCAAGAAGCTCAGGCTCTCTCTCTCTCACAAGAACTTGATGCACGCACATGAGCCCTTAAAGCACGGCCACGGTGTGTCGCTGAAAAAAACGACTCCAAGTTCAGGACAATACCCAAACCAGATCAGCTGTACGACTGAGCTCACTACACCGGAAGTTTATGGACGCAAGACATATAAACTACACTTCACAGAACCATAAAGTTGTGGGAATAAACAGTAAATATCTACTAACTAATTAAATCTACTAGCGTGTTTTTTTCTATCAGAGCTTCAGACTCGTTAAAACGTTCCACTACAAAACAGCAACGCTGTGCAGCCACGTGATTCTCAAAACCGGTCGGGCTAACGAATATTCAGATAAAGATTAAAGGCAGTGGTCCCCAACCCCCGGGCCGCGGACCGGTCCCGGTCTGTGGATCAATTGGTACCGGGCCGCCCAAGAAATAATGAATTATTTCCGTTGTATTTACTCTCTCGGTTACATCTTGGTTTATAAGGCGGAAGCAGGCTTTGGAGCAACGAGCTGATATTTTAGCAGTAATGATCTGTGTGAGAGGGATCGCACGCCACTCTTACTCCAAGTCTGGCTTCTGCCTATAAACTCAGCCACAGCTGATACATATTAGACGTGAATGAGCGCCGCGCTGCTAGGTGGCAATAAGAGCCCGCTAATCGCAGCCGCCTAAAGACCCCACGAGGAAGTCTGCTTTGAAACACAGAAACAGCTTCCTCGTTACATAAACAATAAAAAATTAAACTGTTGTGTATGTATATTTAGATAATAGAGAAGGAAATGTGGAATTGCTGGTTCTTGGTCTTTATTTTTCCATGTGTATTTTTATAACATTTATTATATTATTTTTAAAAATTATTTATCATGTTTATTATATTCGCAATATAAACAATCTATGCCCCCCCCACCCCGGGCCACAGTACAACTGTCAACCATTGACCGGTCCGCAGTGATAAAAAGGTTGGGGACCACTGAATTAAGGGATAATCCCTTTCTGATTCCAGTATATCCTGTCTGTAGTTTACATTCCAGAAAAAATGCACCAGTAACAAATTCTCAAAACCTACCATTCTACTATTATATATTCCATACTTAATAAAGTGATGTTTATACAAAAATTATTTAGATTATCTTGGTAATGGGACTAGCAGGTGGTCTGTGTTCTTTAAGCACTGATGATATCCTCGATGCACTCAGAAAAGCATATCGTCTATCACAATATCAAAATTTATCATGAAAAATACGATAAAATACAATAAGAGTCATATTGACCACCCCTATGCACTGCTCTAACACTCAACTAAGTTTATACACATTTTCTTTCCCCCCGGAAACAAGATGCTGCTGTTATCTGCTAATAAAATGTTAACGGTAAAATTAATTTTACATTTTTAATTATGTTTGGGGGAAAAAAAATTGCACATACAGTTTAAAGAAATGTTCATTAAATTTCAGCAAATTTGCTTTTATTTGCTCTTTTTGTTACAATTTCCAGCATGTGACCTGCTTGATTTATGTATAGAAATGTTAAAGACTGCATTAAAGTTTGCCTTTGCTCACCCCTCAACTTTTTCCAAAAAGAGTCATTTATGTTTTGTTTTATTTACCCTGATGTTTGTTATTAATCTTTGCTACTTTCATGTTTTATTGTCATTTTATTTATGTAAGCGCCTTGAGTGTCCTGAAAGGCGTCTTTAAATAAAATTCTATTATTATTATTATAAAAGTTACCTGTCGTTTGAGTTATTTATACTTAATCAAATCAAGCCAACTGAAGTTAAAAAATGCAGATCTGCTTCTGCAAACGAGCTCTTTATCCCCCATCTGAGTGAGTCCAGGCTGATGCTTACCTTCTTCAGTCTAAAACGTCCTTTTCCCCCTGTTTTAGATCTGCATGCTGCTAAAGTCAATACAGACACTTCACATAAACCATTAATTACAGAATTAGTAGACCAAACCCTGTGTGTTATTTACACCTCTGTGTCAGAACAAAAGAAGGAAAACAGGTTCATCAACGTGGTTTATGTTCCACACCCTGAGAAGCAGAGCCGCCTCATTAAAAGAGCCATCGATCAAATTCACCAGTTTCTAAAGATTTTATAAAATTCCGCACACTTAACGTAAAGAAGAGGGCTCACCACCTTCGTCCAGGGAGCGTTTCTGTCCCCCGTAACCGTAGAGCGACGGGTCGACAACAGGAGACGAATGGTTCAGATGCGGCATCTGGTCTCCCCCCATCTTCGCCGCAATCTGATGGACAGAAAACAGAGACAGATTAATAAACGGACAGAACCAAACACAAAGAAACTTAATACACTACGACAAACAAGCCAAAGGAAGACAAAACTACAAATACTTTCAGCAGAACAGAGCAGACTGATAAACTTAACTAGAGGACATAGGGGAACAAACAAAAGTTTCTGTAACAAAACACCACGATACAAATTAATCTTGTTTATAAGGTGATAAACGGCTCATATAAACCTTACTCCGCTCAATTCGGTCGAGAGCGGTGACAACACTCTGAACGTCAATGACTCCACCAAGCACCTTGTACTTCCCTTCAAATCTAAAAGGACTTTTCTTAACTTTAATATTACTTCCTGTCTTCTCAGCTGGGCTCATTCAAGAATAAACTCCCTCAACTCAAACCCAAGTATTTATTTGGTAGAATTATCAAACTGATAAGGCTGATAAAGTGGTGATGTCTAAACACTACAACGCTTAATCAGTTCATTCCTTTCTGAGCACATTTAATAGAGATGATAGCACGTTTTTGATTGTTGCTCTTTTTTTAAGCTACATCTGCTGCAGTCATTCTCTGCTTTTTAAATGCTACCAAGCATTTAGGTGCTGGGGTGAGGCAGCAGCCACAGGCTGGTCCAGAGCCCTCCTCGTTGGGTACAACACGTTAAGACCCCTATAAATTCAACAAGGTGGAACACACAGACTTCACGGACACGGACTTCAGCTATAAAGACGGGAAAGGCACACAATTTGAAAATCTAAAACAGAACTAAACACATTCTCCTCTTTTTTTCACGATTACAGGTTTGAGGTGTAGATGCATGCTGATTGTGAGGAAGTGTTTCATTTCGTTTTTAGTCTCTCATTAATCCTATACAGCATGACACTAATGAGGAAGTAGGGATGCTAATGAGCTATTTGGAATCTTTGAGACACAGCCATGCCTTCAACGAGGAAAGTAGGCTACTTCACTAAGTGCCGTTTGCTGTGTATGGGGGACAACTCCAAAAACGTTCAGAACAACAAATTTAATAAGACATTTAAAGCATCAGTCCCCTGCTGGATATATAGAGAACTAACAAAGAGGTTAAAGCTAAAGCTAGTGAGAACACAGCAGCCCCTGTTTTCATTCTTTAGCAATAAAGAAGCTTTCATTAAAAGAAAACCTGAACAAAATGACATTTATAATTCTTAGACAAAAAACAAAAAAGGAAAAAAAAAAAAAGAAATCAGAATCAACCAAGAAAACTGTGAAGTTCAGGGCACAACAGCATCCTAATGATCTAAGGTCATTAAATTATTGTAAGGACTTTAAGTTTGTTGAGATCAAATTAAGTTAAAAATTTTAATTTTTATAGTTATAGAATATGGACCATTAAAATGTTCCTTATTTGGTTTTTTATTGAATACAAAGTCATTTTCATAGAGAAAAGCACCTATAAACAGAAAGGTGGGAAATAAATGGAAATCAAAAACGGGGAAAGAGTAAAAGATTTCACAGGGCCCAAGGTACGGCACACTGGGAGCAACTTGGGTCACAACTGTCACTGTATTGCAAAAGAGGTACTAACATTAAACGGGGTACTGCACAAAACTCGGACCCCAAGTGCCGCCTAATGTTTGCAATGACAGAACCACTAATCGAGCCGATTAATTTATATGTTAATTAATTAATAAACATATTTTAAGATAATAGGCATCAGTGAATATCCAAAAATAGTGATGAAAACACAAACTTTCGTTTCCAGCATTACAACTCACTGCTCTTAACAGGAAATGGGATTAAAAACAAAAAGATTTGTTTTTAAACTGCTACCTTGAGCACTACTGTTACCTGGTCCTTTTTTGTTTCTGGGTTTTTTTGTTTTTTTTTTCCTTTTGCAAGTACTGCCGTAGAGCAGCAGTTTTTTAAGCACCAGCAAACACACCACATTCACTTAAGACTTTTCTTGCTCGTTCTGATATTCAGATTGAACTTCAGCAGCTACAGGCCTCAATGCAGCAAGTTTGAAACTGACTGTGTGACTGGCAGCTCCGAGACAGCGAGCAGCTAGAACGGTGTACCTAATAAAGTGTCAAGGAAGTGTAACATCAGCAACATTCTCATTGTATTAAAGCTCATAAGAGTCAGCGCCATGCGTTTCTGTAGAGATAAAACATTTCTGGTGAACAGTACAACTACTGACGTATCACACCTTGCTTATTATGAACCGACTTCTAAACAATTAGGAAACGATAACAAGCTTTAGGAACTGCTCGGGGAGGAACGCGCCACACCGCGATAATCGTTCCCCTGCCTTTTTTTATTATTATAAAATCCACATTGCTTCCGTTCTCCATTTAGCTATTCACAATCACTGATGGCTGGCATTCAAAAGCCCACACAATAGAGAGCACACATCTCCATTCTTCAGCGCTGTTGTCTTTCGCGATTGAAAAGTATAGCCTTTGGAAATTACACTAAATTGAGATGGTCAATTGACATGAAAATCATTAAAAAAAAAAAATAAAAAAATCTAAATACAATGCATACAAGTAGTGTCTCCCAATTAGAGGCTTGCATGGCTTCGAGATGCCACGCGATTCTGAAAGGAGGTTGGGGTGGTTTGTAAAGACAGGGTTAAAGTCCTGGGCAGAAGAGTGAGAGTGAACGCTTCACTCCTTGCCTCAAGCTAAAACCCCTTCCAGGGGAATGTAGGAATGTCAGCAATGTGAGCTTGTGGATAAATCAGCTAGCCAGGCACAAAAAAGCCCCCAACTCTTGTGCACCAGGCAAACAGGCCCAACAACTGACCGCTTGTTTCTCGGCGTGGCTTGTTCCGAGTGTCAGGTTATGGTAGATTATTAATCCTAAACTATGCAGCACAGTACATAGGTCTGCAGCTTATTTAGATGCCATCTGTGTCACTGCAGCAAATTTATCTCCTATTTCGGAGGTTCGCTCAGTCGTTCAGCAAACTTTACACATGCTGCCCTTAGTACAACCATGCGCATAGATTTGTAAGTGGAGAATAAAATTTTTCCATCTGAGCCGTTTATATTTACAGTCACTCAGTGTAATCTGACCCGACGCTTAGCGTCAACTTTAGCATAGCAATGCCACGGTCGCTAATGAAGAGCGAGAGAAGGTTGGCCGTATGACTGGATTTTAATCGACACGATTGTGAGATAAAACTCAAATTGTTGCAGGTTCAGCAAAGTGCATGAGAATTTGCGTCCTGCAGCAATCACAACGAATATAAACACAGCCAGGGGCTCGAGAGCCCTCCTAGAGCCTACTGATTTCCTGAAGCAGTATAGCCCATCGTGAGCACTCTGTTAATGTCAGGATAGTTTCCAGAGCCTTTTTTGTATTTTTGCAAATTTACAAATATTTGTTTGCCTCTAAACTAAATGCATTTGAGTCACTAAAAGCTTTTTATCTTCCGGGACTAGTTCTAGTTCTTATACTAAGACTTCCAGTACCAGTTGCAGTCCTCAAAATAAGAGGTTCTTTCAGTTCTAGTTCTCATACCAAGCGGTTCTTCCCAATAGCAGTTCTAGTTCTCATACCAAGCCATTCTTCCAGTACCAGTTCTAGTTCTCATACCAAGCTGTTCTTCCAGTACCAGTTCTAGTTCTCATACCAAGATGTTCTTCCAGTACCAGTTGCAGTCCTCAGAATAAGATGTTTTTCCAGTACCAGTCCTCAAAGTCAAACTTGTATTTTTAAAATATGTTCTCTACATTAGGCTTCTGTTTAACGATAAATGTATTAATTAAATACTTTAATTCTTACTTATAGCACCACAAAGGTCGAGTCTCTCGCGAAGTCTCTCCTTTCCGGAGTTTTCCCTTGCCATTGTCGCCGTAGGCTTGCTCGGTTAGGGCTGTGGATCTGGATAATTGTAAAGTTGCTTTAAGACAATGGTCTGTTGTAAAGTCCAATAAGAAATAAACCTGACATAAATACATAACCTTCTAGTAATTTACTTTAACAGATGAGTGTAAAGTTTTAGTTTCATATGTCAAATTGTTTCCCAACTCCATCATGCACACACATAATCAAGACGTGTTCCTGTTTATTATAACAGATGAGCTAAACGCCAATACGTCTTATACGTTTTTTGAGTGTTCAAGTGGTTTTATTGTCATTTCAACCATATACAGTTGCATACAGTACATAGTGAAACGAAACACTGTTCCTCCAGGACGAAGGGGCTACAAAGAACAATGTCCACAACATAACATAAGTGCACGTGTGCAGAGCATGCAATGACGCAAGACAATGTGCAAAACGCAAGACTATTGTGCAAAAAACTACAGTACACATAACGACAAGATAGTAAACCGACGATAAACATTAAACAATAAATATAGGGAGCAAATAACGCAAGACAATAAATAACCACAAGACAGTAACGTAAGTCTGTCTTGTATTTTATCATCTTACAACTCAATGTTTAGAGTTAATCTGAATGAGTTGATTAAAATTCGACTTATTTGACCGTGTTGTTTCTCTGAATGCTCCTTATAATCCAGTGCACCTTATATATGGAATTAGATCCATTCACTGATGCTGTGCCTTATAATCCAGTCTCGAATATAATACTCTCGAAAATACAATACTTAAATTCAACTTACTTTAGTCAGCTGCAAAAAAAAATGCCAATATTGCAATTTATCAACAGCAGGTTCACCCTGCTCTCCAAATATTGGCTGACCAATTATGCCAAATCACTATTAAAAAAAAAAAACTAGTCATTTAAGGAATGTAAAATATTATCCAAAAACCTGTGTCTGCCTAAACATATAAAATAAATATAACAGAACATAAATCATGTTCTTAATGTGTAGCAAAGACTAGTTACCATCTGGAGCAAATGCTACAAATTGGACTAAGGAGTAAGCTACATAAAGCAGTTCAAAGTAAAGTAAAATTTGACACCAACCTCATCCAAAACAACCATCTGCGCCTGGCCCACTTTGGCCACTCCTTTCTTGATAAGATCCAAAATCCTTCCTGGCGTCGCAATAACGACATGCACTGCAAAAAATAGATAATTTTTAAAAAAGGTTTAAGCATGGAAGAGTTTCACAAGTAATTCAGAGGAATAAAGCTTGCACTTTAAGGACATACCGGTCTCGTCAAGCCTCATTATGTCGTCCCGGAGGTTTGTGCCGCCGGTGGTTGCCATGACCTTAACCCCACCCATGTGTTTGCTGACCTGGATGCAGATCTGACTCACCTGTAGAGCCAGCTCCCGGGTGGGAACGATGACCAATGCTTTATTTATTAAATAAAAAGAAAACAGAAAGTTAACATGCTTTCAAACTAACCCTAAATAAGCCCACAGCACTAACAGAAAAAGTCAATGTTGGCATGCTCTCACCCTGAATGCAGTCTCTCTTCAGATCAATTCGTTCAAGTAAGGGAATGAGGTAGGCGCCACTTTTCCCTGTGCCGTTTTTGGCCCTTGCCAAAATGTCCCTCCCAGACAAAGCAATTGGAATGCTCTCCTCCTGCAAGGGAACAGGCCAAAAGCAGTGTGCCAACCTGTGACCATGAGCCTAAAGTGCGTGAGCAGTACAGCAGCATTCCAAGAGATTCCTACACACACCTGGATAGGTGACGGTTTCTCCCAGCCCATCTCGAAGATACCCATCAACAGCTCCCGCTTCAGGCAGTAATCCTCAAATTCGTTCCCCTTGGTAGCGGTGACATCCTGCAGGACAGAAAAAGGAAGAATCGGCTAGATAAGTAACCTGCCCAAAAAAAAATCAGCGCCCCCTTAATAAGTGCTTAAAGCCCGACTTACAGATGTTTTCATTCGCATGTCCTTCGGGGGAAGCTTTAAATTCTTCTTCCAGTCATCTCCAGGTCTTTAAAGAAAAACAGCAATCATTCCATGTTTTTATTAAGCTACTAAAATTAGTACTACAAACTACATTTACACTTACAAATCCACAATACATTCTGGGAAATCATGCCACATTACACTGGGATACTGAAGAGTAAAGAAAGTGTAAGAAGTGTAAAAACACTTAGGCATGCATGACCATGTTTTATGTCCTTTATTTAATATTCGCCATAGCTACAACAGTTTGTCCATTAATTAGGGCTGTGATTTAAACTTTAAATTGTGCTCAAACGAAAAAACCGTTTATCTCTGCTGGCAAATATTGAAAATGGGGGGGAAAAAAAGAAAGCTGAAAATTAACACATGGAAACACAACAAGAAAGTCCCTACATTAACAGAAAGGGCGAAGAAAAACCAGGGGAAAATCCACCGAAAGGCGCAAGTGGAATAACCCTTACAAGTCACCTACAGGCTATCATGAAGCTAGATGTTACACGTTACATTACTCCACTCTTTGTGGACCTTATATAAAACTACACGCATATCATAACATTAATACACATGTTTTTCTATTAATTGATTTTGGCCGTGGAGATAAACTATTCTTCCACCTTCTATAAAATTAAAGCAATAAAAAAATTTTTTTAAAACACTTAAGTATGACATCCAAGAAGCTTCATGAATGAAGAAATGCAAGTCTACATAAAGCACATTTTAGTTTTATGTAAAAATGTTGTCCAAAGAAATAAAATAAACTGATTTCTCTGAAACAGGAGAGGTTGTTATATGGTTCTTCATTGGACGGGCTCATTTAATATCAACACTGACAACCACATCAATTTCACCCTTTTTTAACCATTTAAGGTGGAAGTTATGGGGTGTTTCAAGAAAACTCACATTTTTGGAAAAATGCCTGTAACAGGGGTCAAACAAAAAAAAAAAAAGGTGCAGCGATACAGGTGATCGCATTCACTAATTAGCTGTCCTAGGGGTCAGGTAGGATGTGCGAACACAAATTCCTAAAAAGATGGACCAAATTTTAACTGTGACACAAAGTGTCCCATACATTAGCCTTTTTGACTATTTTGACGTCAACCAGGAGCAATTGCTTAACCCTTAGGACCCGCGTGGCACGGCCCCGTGCCACAGATGCACTCTCGTTAAATTGCCACGAGTTTAATACACAACACCTTATATGGACATCCTGGTGGTGGTGTGTTTATGTTTACACATCCCGGCTTTAACAAATGGGTTTTTCTAACTTGTGCTGTTTAGTCAAAGTTACAAGTATTCTAATCTTACGCATTTATTTTATTAACCCGGAAGTAGCTATATTTCCATAGAATGTATAAAACAGCCTGTTTATCCTTTATTTTGTTCAAAACAGCCCTAAACTATTTGCTAACCTACGCTAAAAACAAGCTACGTGAAGTGAGAACTCGGAAGTATTTCTTCATTAAGTAATTTCCGACTGAACTGCGAATTCTGATTCGTGGGAGTAGAAGTAGGCGGTATCCTTTTCTTCTGTTTTGAAGCTTCCTTTCACCATTTACCAATTTTTTCAAAAATGTGCATCTTCGTTACACCTTCTACTGCCATGCTGTAGCACTCTCCTGTTGTTTCGTATAACAAATCAACCTTCAAGGCATCAGAAAGGAGTATACTAGAGAATAGAAGAAGCTAAATTTTTCTAAGCATCCCAACTTTCTAATGTCAACTGTCCCATACATAACCGAAATTTTCCCCATCTGTCAGGGGTGTATTTGTAGTGATAAATATTGGTTTGTTGTCTTGTTAAAAATAACCCATCATCCCTTAGTTCCCTATTCCATTTTGGTGACATTTTCCACCAGATATTCAGAACTTTGCTTGAAAAATTTGTGATTTGCAAATGGTGCAATTGTCCCGTACATAACCACATTTCATAGCAATTTCAAGAGGAAATATCTTCATGTTAGACTTTAATAGAGAAGACAAACTTGTCAATATATCAGGCCTCTACCCAAATATCATACCCAAGTGCATCCTTCCCTGGACTGCCAGTCTTGTTGGTTTCAAGTCAGCAGGCTTCAGGAGATCAAACAGAAATTCAAGAATTTGAAGAAAAAAAAAAGACCAAATTCTGTATCCTTTAAGTGAAAAAAACTGACATTAGTGGCCCATCTCAGCTTGTGTAGTAGAATATGTAAAAATTCTTAAAATTGGCAGACATTGACAATTGTCCCATATATAACTCTTCCCAAGATGTCATTATATATTCTCATGATCTACCATGAACTGTCCTAAACATTATAATTCACAAGTGCATGAAGTGTGAAGATGTGTAATACTGTTAACAAATTTAGTTGGTTTTGACAAAAATTGCTTGTGAACCAGTGCTTTACAAAATATTTCAATGAATTTTGTCATGTCACTGGAAAGTATGGAATCCTTTGAAGGGACTGAAATGCCCATAAATATTAAGCCACAGTACCTGATACCAATATTATTCAATAAAATAAACAGGAATTCATTTACAGTGAGTCCTCATTTAACAACGCCCCGATTAACGACGCAATTTCAAAGATACGACGGATGGCTGAGCAGTGCAGCACAGTGGAATGTTGTACGCGATAAGCTGGGCTCAGTCAGCCGGCGGCGCAGCCTCCACCACAGTTCATCTCGGCAACGAGATCGCGCTTCCTCACGCCGTACGTACGCACGAGCACTTTGTTCGGTTTTTTACAAGTTTGCGATCAAAACTTATCGCATCAACATGGCTGATAAAAAGAAGAGTAAAACTCCTACAGGATCTTCCGCTAAGAAGACCAGAAAAACCAGAGAAAGTGAAAGAGAAGGCGAAAATCACTGTGGGATATAAGGCTGGTATCACCAGGAAGCGCAAGGGCCTGAAATGGAGAAACTGCTGGTGATTTGGTTTGATGACCAAATAAGCAAGAAAATGCCAATTAGTTTCCATATCATAAAGAGCAAGGCACTTAGAATCT
>JAVSBU010000093.1:2955508-2968020 GCA_033118015.1 Loricariichthys derbyi | reverse complement strand
ATATTAAAGAATAAAGCTCAGTTGTATAAAATAATGCTCAGTCTAAAAGTGTAAATATTAAAGAATAAAGCTCAGTTGTATAAAATAATGCTCAGTCTAAAAGTGTAAATATTAAAGAATAAAGCTCAGTTGTATAAAATAATGCTCAGTCTAAAAGTGTAAATATTAAAGAATAAAGCTCAGTTATATAAAATAAAAGCAACAAGGTCCAACCTTTGCTCATACTGTAACTATATTATTCTATTATTCAGATGGAATTAGTGAATGAAATCTCATGAACTTGAATGAAAAAATGGAAATTAAACCTGTCTGTGGTCGATTATAGAAGTTAAGGGATTGGACTGTGGAGCAGGGGGTCCAGGATTCAAATCATGCCACTGTTGGGTTCTTGAGCAAGACCCTTAACCCACAATTGCTTAACAGTAAGAAATGTAAGATTGCATCATCATTGGGGTCTGCCAAATCACATACACTTTGAGCTTCGATCACTGAATAACCAAAGAATTTTACATTGTATCTAGAAATACTAAGCATTATTAAATGTCATGTATAACAATGCATCACCTGTAGCTCAATAAAAGTTTGATAATGAATCAACAAAAGCATGATCCAAAAGCTCAGGTAAATCAACAACGCAAGGGTTCAAAGAAGGTAAATCCAGGTTTGTACTGATCGAGCCAAAGTCTAGAACTTAACCCACTTAAGTACAAAAAAAATCTTTCCTGAATTATATTATCAGCCCCTGGGAATAGGAAGAGCCAGCTGCTTAAGACAGCGGCCACTGTCTCCACTGAATTCCAGGGTAGACTCTGGATTAATCTGAAATGTTCACATTCTTTGTTTTACATTTTATTCCAGCACATCCTGGGCAGCATCACACAGGCGTTCTCTGGGTAGTTTCAGATACATGAGCTGTACCCTAGCCAGAAGGCACCACTGCGACTAAAGCCCAGGTCACTGAAGTGGTGAGCTACCGTTAGACCACTGGGGCACCTGGGCACCTTACTTTGCTTATGAGCATGTGTTAGAACAGGATGCTGGCTTAGGTGCTGCCACAGGGCAGGAAATCCTTCGCATGACACACACACAGATACTTTACATTATTTAACCCAATACATCTTTGCGATGTGGGAGGGACCCGTAATAAACAAAGCAAACAAACACAGACATGTGGAGAACATACAAAATCCACACAGCCAGAGTAGTGTGTGTGTGAAAGGAACCAAGGATCACTGGAGCTGTGAGGCTACACCACTTGTGTAATTCTTATTCGTCTGGGCTGTTCCACTATTTTGCAACAGTTTCCTTACACAAGCTGTTGTGGAAATGAGCAAATTATTAAAGCTTGGCAAACATCATACATTATCTATAACATGGCTGTATGTATCTAACAAGTTGCTGAGTGCACAGAACTGGAATCTCTCTGAACTGTGGCAGTAGAATGGGTTGTACTGAAATTCAAGTCTCTTTCTCAGTCTTGGGACTTTCCTTAACAATAACTATGAGCCACAACATTAAAACCACACAGATCGGATAACAATTGATGCCGATTATCAGATTAGAGCAGAAGATAAATCCAATAGGGATTGGCTGTAAGGAAATCTTCAGATTTTATGATCCTACCAACTATTTATGCCAAGAAACTTGACTTTTTAGCATACAATCACACTGGATACACTTGATTTAACCGTTTGCCTTATTGAGCAACAGTTTTATATCTCTATTGTTCACTTCACTGAGTGTCCGATCACTTGCTCATAATTTTGCGTGCCAAAGCCTTTCCCCCCCTCACAATCAAAAGCCACGTTACACCCAAACAATGAGGAACTTCCTTACTGTCTAGTTCAAAAAACAACAGGCTTTACATAAAGGAAGCTTTCTGTTTTTCTTAAGGAAGTCATAGACAGTAAATATGACACTTTTGAGTTCACATTCTGTACTGAAGTAATGTAAGCTCCTAAAATACAATGGATTATAGATGGCTCACAAACTGCTGCCAAGCCACTTGAACACCTGATTTTAATTTATGTTTTTAAATTTGCTTTCATCCAAAGTGACTTCAGCTTATCTGAATAGCAAAAGGGTTAAGAGCAGTTTGGGAATAACACACAGACCTCTTATTTTTTTTGCTTTTATTTTTGTCCGCCTTGATCGGAAACCAAATAATAAATCAAAAAAACACAATATAAACTGTAAATCAATATTATGAGATTTTTTATGAACAGAAAAACAAGCAGAGCAAAACAAAGTTGGGGCGAGAACAAACCGTCTGGATGATTCCACCTGTGTGAATATGTAGATGTAGTATTTCTCATAGCTGGCCACTGCCTGGAGCCGAAACAGACTAGTTAGGACCCTAAACTCGTACAGTCCAATATTGTGAAAGAAGGCTGTCTGAAAGCGTGCACTTTCCATTCTGGATGGCGGTTGAAGTGTGATCCCCTATTTAAACACCGTGGTTTCCACAGGAGACCAAACGAGGACCACCGATTGAATGTGAAACCTTATCTAGTCCAACTCAAAAGCGTTTGATCAAAACGCTACGTTACTGTCGAGCCGGTAAGCGGACGCGATAACAGCTATTTCCTACGAGTCAAACAACAAACAATCATGTGGCAACACGAGTGCAGAATTCCCCAGGGTTACTTTATAACGCTCTAAAGGTGGCACAATGGGGAGAACAAAAAAAAAGTTAGCTCAGACTGCTCGCTGTATTTGGCCTTTTTTTTTTTTTTTATTAAACAGAGGGAGAAGTCTAAAATCTGCCGTTCTGAAGTAATAAAAAGCAAAAATTAGGGGAGAAATGGAAAAACAGGCAGCTCAGGAATTTAAGCTTGGCTCCGAGTGGCCGCGATGTTTAAAGATCGTGGGTCCTCGCGTCCCGGGCAGTGGATCATTTTGGGGTTTTCGAGTGTGAAGGGATGGCCTCTTCACCACTCCTTTTTCTTTTCGTCCATGGACACGCCCCCAGGCCCGAGAGCTACCACTAGCAGCAGGCCTCCGATCACTGATGTGGTCTGAAAGAAGTCGTACTTAAGGAAGTCGTGCATGGGCTTGTAGGCTGGGATCGTCCAGAAGGCGTTGAAGTAGACGTTGATGGCCATGAGCCACACCACCAGGGTGAGAGCCGCCAGCTTGGTCTTGAAGCCGATGGCCACCAGGATGATGAGGGCCGTGCCCACCAGGTTCTGTAGGATCTACAGAAACAGAAGACTTGGTGTTAGTATAATAGATATCATGTCACGGGGGCTTAAGTGAGCAGAGTCTGAGTCTCAGCTGTGTTCTTGGTCAGATCAGGAACCTCACAGACCCATAAGTGGCCACTCCTCCCTCAGACAATTATGGCTATGCCCCAGAGGGACAACATGATGATTGTGTATTCTGGGATAGGCTCCTAATTTATAAGGACCTTACTTAAAAACGCTGATTGATTATACAGAGTTCTGGATTATTTTACATACATAATTTGTGCTGCTTATCTAATCCTTCATCAGCTGAGTTTAGTAAAGCACAGTGAGCACAGAGAATGTTTGTAAAAATGCCTAACTAATCTTTCATCTCATGTCTTTTCACCTTATGTTCCTCTCTGCAAAGTATATTTCGCACAATATCATTCTAAGCACGCTTATTCAAGAACTTATTTGCCCCATGTTCAATTTTTGTGAACATTCACCGACAATAAAAACTCGCTGACCAATCACTGCTGCTTCTGCGAGTAAAAACTTTGTCTCAGTTTGTACTTTCTCATAAAACGTTCAGGTTTGAGAGAATCTTAATAAAAATAACAGCAATATTACTAGTACTACTCAGTTGTATTTAAATAAAAGCCTATTCATCTGCCATGAAACGTCTAAAAGCAGGTAGGCCTCACCGAGAAGAAGCTGGCATCGAAGTGCAGCAGGGTCATGAACATGAGAACGAGGAGCACGCGGCCGCCCAGCTGCATGTACTGCTTCGGGGAGCTCTCGCCCATCGAGGGCACGCCGGCGAACATGCTCTTCCCCTCCGAGCGAGACTCAGCCAACAGCAGCAGCAACCCACCACCCAGAGCCATGTTCCTGCACAAACAACACCAGCACAACAATTAAGGACCTGTGTGAACACACCACAGCTCTGGAGTGTCCTCTCATACCCTCAGACATCAGCTTATAAACCCTTAGGAATTAGGAACAGCTGGGGCTTTCAGAGGTCTGAATCAGGATCAGTTCAGGAAGAAGCATACATTTTTCTTGCCACTTTCATCCAAGGTTTGATCAATTTGGAATTGGCCTTAGATATTAGAATATAATCTATAGTTGTAAAGCTGCTTTGAGACAAAGCATTGTAGAAATAAAGTGGACTTTTCTTGGTGAACGTGCCCCCCTGCTTATCCTGGTCAGGGTGCAGCCTCTGAACTCAATCTCTGGCGCCCTCTGGTGGCTCAGCTGTACAGCTCACCCACATCCTGATCAACAAAAGGCAAAAATAAAGCTGTACAATTGGGTAACGTGCTCTGTTCCTCAGACACTTGAAAAAGACCTCAAACCTACGGCGAACCAAGTCGGAAAATACCAAATATGATTAATGTTGCATTCTTCAGTTTTTTCCCCACTCACTTTTGTTGCGGCTGGCATACCTTTTTTTAAGCACAGTAACGCAATCGTATACTGACATAGAAGCTGGACTGAACAGCAGGAAAAGCAACACTCAGTTATGCAACCCTTACAAAACAAGGATAAAGGAAACAGACTCTGGATTAAGCTGTAATTATTTACATAAATAATTAAAATCATTATATTTATGTATTTGATTTTGACACGGTGAACTTACCTCATCAAAAACTTGAGATCCCACAGAATACTGTAAGCAACAGTCTGGCCAGGGGAAGAGATAATGCAAAATGTTTTTATTAACATTAGCAGACACATTGATCAGCCAAAGCATTAAAACCACCAGGTACATAAAGGCGTATGTCGGTGTTAAACATTAATTATAATTAACATAATTAATTAGCTTTCGTTACAGTCGGATTGGCATTTATTCGTGACGTACTAGGGGTGTAATAATACGAGTTCACGATCCAATTTTCTCAAGATTACGGACTTTTTTCCTATTAGACAAAATATATTCCTTTTTATTTCTGTAGTTTAAACAACTACAGAACCTGCACATTTGCATGCACTTTTTAAACAATAAAATACATTACTAGAAACATTAAGCTTAAAATTGTAAACAAAATACCCTACTCTACCAGCGCAATATTTCTATACAACACTTCTTTTATTAAATATTACTTTTTAATTATATCAGCGCAATATTAATCTTTAATCTTAATCTGTTTTTGTGTAAATTTGCACTGTTCTGGAGCAGCAATGTTAATTCCATCGAACAATAAAAATAATGGCATTATCTTATCTTACTGTAACTTCACCATATCCTAAATAACATTTTTATTTCTGAACAACGTTTAAAAAATAGTGAATTTTTCATGTACAAATATCTTTAGAAAAACTTTAGTACCATGCAATTTAAAAAAGTTAGGAAAAATACAAGGGATATGTGCATGTGAGAATGATTGCGCCATCTGGTGTTCCAACATGGAATTGCATTCGATTGCAGAAATATGAAGAACAAACTAGAGCGGTGCATTTCCTGCAGAAAATGCGAGTGTGATTGCCACGATGCATGCCCAGTCTGGGGCGTCATGCATACCGAATTCCATGTTTCTAGCTCAAAAAGTGTCAGAGTTACAGCCGTCGGACTTTGGCCGTAATGTTAAGTCAATGGGAAAATTCTCACGTTTTCGCGCATAGCTTGCGAATGTGACGTGCGATTTCTTATCTGTATACAAGCAACCGTCTCCCGAGAATTCTGCACGTTTCGGCGTTTGTCCCGTGTCGATATCTCGAAAACTGCGGGGGGCAAGTTAAGCGTCCAAAAACGGCTGAATAATAAGACAATGACCTTCGGATTTTAATATTGTGATAATCACACTAATAATCCAATTAGACGCACAAAAATGTCTCAAGAAAAAGTTAAGTGAACATGGTTAAGGTTATTATTTAAATGAAAAAGTCATGAAAAATTCTATAATTACATTGCAATTACAAGAACAAGTGCTATTATTGAAAACATTACATTCTTAAATGTTTCTTAACCTTCCAATAGGCAGTAAGATCAGAAGCAAACTTTAAACGGCTTAGTTATTGGAAATAAGGCTAAATTCAAAGCCCTTTGACTGAGGGTCAACCTTAAAACATAAAATTCTTTACATAAGGAGTCGATAGCAAAGCTTTGCTCTAATCTGTAAAATTTTTGTGTTTTTTTGCCCATCTTTGTCTTTTGCTTTCCACTGTCACACCACAAGGAGGATTTTTTTCTTCTTCTATCACCATGTTATTTGCTGCTCTAACCAAATAATCAGCGTTCTGTCTCATTCAGGGTGTGGTTTTAAAGCTATGGCTGGTCGGTGTATTATTTACAATTATAAAAATAAGATATTACTAAAATGATTACCTGTAAAGCAATAATTCCAAATAACCCAAAGCAAGCATACTGTACAAAATTTCTACTGAGTACGAGGACACAGCCACCTGCAAGAAAAAAAAAAGAAAAAAAAACACAGCTATATTACTATAACTGGATTATCGCCTAAATAACAACATTAACAACAATAAATAAACAAGAAATATTTTAAAAGCCGCCGCCCCCTCACCCAGCTGTCCTAAAAGGTTTAGCAGCACAAAACAGGTGGCCAGGAAGTAACCACAGTTCCAGGTGGCCTCGATGTAGTCCCTCTGCTCGCTCCACTGGAACCACATGCGGATGCCGTCCTCCAGGAACGTGCTGATCAGGCACAGCCGCGCCAGGTGAGGCAGGTAATGCTTCGTTACTCTGATGAACTGCAGAGAACATCCGGCTTTTGTTATTATTCATCAACGGCTTGATTAACAAGCACACGCACGTTTGTCTCTCTAACCCTGTAAGAACTTTCTGTTAACAGAATGATTAATGTAGTTAATTAATGCTACACCTACCGTAACCTTAGTAACCTAAGGCAAACCTTTTGGATCCTTACCAGATTTTCCTATCTATCTGAGAACATTTGGACGTTACAAGTATAGCAAGTTGAGTACACACACACAATGGATTTTTGAAAGCACATAATTGCTTTTTTGCATTATTGCAAGGACACGGGCATCCAAACTCCACATGGGATTGACCCAGGGATTTCTGGAGCTGCGAGGTGACTGCACTAACCACATGTGCCACCCTACAGACGTAAATTTATAAAAAGCAGAAATAGGATATATGGCCAAAAGTATAGAGACGCTAACTCTAGTTAAGAAACCAGTTATTTCATCCACGGCTATTAGTAAAGTGCAAAAAAAAAAAAAATTATGCAATCTCAAAATACAAAAACTGGTTTGCACTCAAGTGTAGAAAAATTCCTGTCGTCCAGCTGCTGTTCATCTTAATCCCATCAGTCCACATATTTTTGTGCCTGCATGTCACGCACTGCCTCTGATCACCCATGAGATTTGTTGTTTTCCACAATTTTTAGCTCTTTATAATTGCCATGGACAATTTTCTGCACAGTATATGGATCAGGGACTGAAAAAATCAGATGTGGCTGTGGTCGAAACAAGCCACTGAAGTTCCCATGTGAGGCTGTTTGGTGAATTTGTAACGCAACTATAAATAAGAGAAAAAAGTGTAACTAAGCACAGTTCAGTTCCAGCTCAATGTGTTTGCATCTTCTATTACACAGTTTAAGATGTTTTATCTCTATTATAACATGTAAAAGGCGAGTTAAAACTTTAACGGGCTGAATTTAATTAGTCGTCTCATTCATCCTCAAGTCAGCAGCTTGAGATTCCACCATTGTGAAGCGCTTTAGGGCACGGTCACACTTAGGTTTCCCCCTTAAATCCCTTTCATTACACAGCCACGTCTGGAAGTCAGCATTTACAATAACACACTCATTAAAACCGCAGCCCAGCCCATGTCTGAAGCGGGGCCCGATAGGCCGGAGGGTCCGTCTGTCTCACGTTACTGCACTCACTCCTGGTACTTGGAGAGCACGGATTGGCTGGAGCACGCTCAGAAGTGCTGATGTGGACCACTAAGAGGGAGGGATTGTGGGAGGAGCATGTTTGTGGACTGTGGAGCCAAACAGTGCGCGTGTGAATCACCTGTGGCTTGCTTTCTAAAAATGTTGACTCGGTCTGAGGGTTTGGTTTATCAGGCCTGTTGTTAGGATTCAGGTCTTGATTCTTGTGTTACAGAGATACTAAGAGAGAATTGATGAAGTTGTTCCAGGTTTACGTGCCGGATTAAAACACGTACGCATGAAACATGACTTGAGGTTGCCAGAATCGATAGTACTCTTATTATTTAATGTGTTTGACGTGATTTACAATGTAAACATGAGTCACTCTGCTGTGTAAACACACGACCAGATTTAGTATGCCATTTTTTTTTCCAGTTAGATTCCAGCCAGTTATTCTAGGCTGGTTGAAATGTTCTATTCTAGTTTTGCAGTAAGAGACTTTGTGCTCTGAATTTATCCCAATAACGTGGCTGCAAAAAACAACATGAGCCTGTTTGTTAAATTAAGCAGTTACTAAAGTGCAGCTAAACACTTACTTTAAGAAACACAACGCACAGGACACAACAGTGGTCTTAGTAGCTTACACAATAGTAGCTTAGGCAGAGGTCATATTTGAACCCTGAACCTTCTGGTGTAAAATCTGGTACCTTAACCACTAAGCCACCGCAGTTCCTAAACGCTCAGCTTAATAGAATTTATCATAAATTGAGCAAATCAGTATACAATTTATTTATCATAGTGCAGTGTTCCTTACACATTTAATACTGTACACGACGCGACTTTTCTTCAATACATTTCCCAGCGCTCATCACTCCCACCACGTGACACCCTATAGCAGTGTCCCAAATCAAGCACAGGAGATTATCAAGAGTGAAGGGTACACAAACATGATTAAAGCACTTCCATCAAACTACACCCAGGACAAAAAAATTAATAAAAGCTATGGGATGCCCGCTTAGACTGGCACCACAGATTTGTGCTGACAAATGTAATAAACCTCCAATCATTTCCAACTAACTGCCCACATTTTCTTCTTTAGATTTGACCGGTTTTCCTCATAAACCCCTCTGCTGAGGGAAGATAACCGGCGAGGGTCTTGGTCTGTACAAAACTCAAGGGTGATACTGATTTCTTGTGCCGACAAGAGGCTGGCTTCCACAATACGACCTTGCCAGATGGGGGTGCTGTTGCTGATCACTGGCAGACTGGCTCTCCCTCAGAAATATCATGTATCATTCAAACAAGAACGATCCAGATCAGAAAGACCACTGAGACTCAAACCCAAGCCCAAGCCATGGCAGCAGATTATTAGCCAAATGATTGAGGGCCCTTAGGCAAGTCCCTTAACCCAGAGTCGCTCAGTTTGTACCTTGAAAGAATATAATTTATATGTTTATCAGAATAAGGATATTGTTGCCTTTATTGTTATGGCTGGAAAAGTGCCACATCATCATGATCTGAAACACTGTACTGCTCTTCCCATGATAACCTTGCATTCCGACTTGCAGAAGGACCTTGGGCACTATGTGACCCATGTAAGACACCTGTGTAAAGTTTAATAGAATATTTCTTTCGTTTCACAGAGACCTTTTATGAAACTGCAGATTACAAAAATTCCGGGATGTGGTGAGAGACCAGAGTAATTATATTAACCACAGACTGAGGAACAGTGTGATTACAGATTTGGTATAAAGGTCTAACATGTCATAAACTATCATATATAATATAACAGGACTCCAGACACATTACCCTGGCATTATACAAAGAACAACAATTTTATGTTACATTTATTGCCAGTGTTTAGGGGTAAACACATTACTGCATTAGGACAAATCAGGTGGCTTTAATGTAACAGTTTAAATTGTGGTAATTAAAGATAAATAAATTATTATTCTATCGCTACTTTTGTTGCTCATTATTTAAAAATGCTTTAATAAGAAACTTCCTCTGTTTATTAGCCATTCAGTGAAACCTTGCATATTATTTTGAAACGCTGAACTTTAGCGACATCTGCTGGCCAGATTTGGGCAACTGCCCCTGGAATCAGAATTTGAACATGAATGTTTTCTTTCTTAAAAGAACCATTTAAACAACTATCCTCGTACCTTCCAGTTTAGGTAGTAAGTTAGAAATAACTCAGGATGTAATGAGTGAAGTAACACACATTACATTTTATTTTTCTTTGGTTCTTTCTGTTTTAACATTAACAGCATCAATGGCAAATCAGGACAGGAGTAAGTTTACATCGATACTATTTAGTCACATTCATACTGGAGCAATTTAGAATGCCCAGTTAACACGTCTTTTGAGTAACTACTCTGATACTGGTAGTTAGAAATGATCAATCCAGTGTGAACAGACAAGTAGTTAAAGTTTAGATAATGTTAATCTATTTACATTACGTTTACAACATTTGGCTCAAACCTGAATCCAGAGTAACTTTCAAAAGGCCAAAGCAGCTTGGATTGTAATTCAAACTTCCCAATTCAAAGTGTCACAAAGACACCATTAAATAAAGCTGATAAATAAAGGACTGTGCTTAGTGCCATATCTGTTGTGGTATCTATTGTTACCAGTCTTCAAACTTCACTGGCACGATTGCTCAGCACCCAACTCACAGCTCAAGAGCCTCATGTACGAATCTTGGCCTGGCCACTGCCTGCATGGTTATTGTGTCAGTGTGAATTTACTCTGACATTCAAACCGTCAATTAGGTCAACTGGCATCTCTGAAGGGTGCCACATGCAGCAGTGGTACCTGCTTTCAACCCTGTGGTTCCAGTTCTGTGTAAGGATTATCTGGGTCTTGAAAGTGAGGCAACTGAGCTTGCAATGTGAAGGTCAGGAGGAGTGGTTAAGGGGCCCTGCAACAGAGCGGCATTTGATTCAGGAAGCACTAACACTTTAGCAATATCAATTTCACGCAATTAAAAGGTTCTAGTCAAACTAAAATTACAATAATGTGGTTAAATCCTCAATTTAAACATCTGCTAAAATGAGCAGCACCATTTTCGGTGCCCAACGAACAAACGTCTGCAAATTGGAAGGATTTTTTCAGATTGCTAATGAAGTATTAAAGTTTTTGTAATACTCCATTTTTATGAATTTTCTCATTTTTAAGCTGTATTACTATTTTACTTTAGTTACAACGTCTTTATTTGGCCCCCATGTTACTTTCACAACATTAACTGATTTTGTAAAGTGCCTGCATATAAACAGGGCTCAGTCTTAGAGGTAAGTGGATCAACACCAACATGTCAGCACAAACTGCAGAGATTTCTGTTTCATGTTCCCTCTGCTATCAAGGAAGAACCAAGGACAGCAAGATTTAACAGATTAACCAGCATGCAAATGTTAGCTGATTTCCAGATTAAACAAAATTACTTCCGTATAAAAGTCACAAACCTGCTGCTAAAGTGTCTAAACATAATATCCTGTCATACTCTCATAGTGCTGCATTTACATTTTTGAGCCCAGTGCCATTATATAATATAATACGGTATTAAGGTGCTGTGACTTACACCAGACCACCTTATAACATCCAGTCTAAGTAAGTGTTTATAGAGTTCTGCTCTGTAGTCCAATGTCTGGTTGGATAAAAACACCAAAGGTTTTCACTGAAGTGGCCTAAAAACCTTATAGGAAGATTTTCCCTTATACAAGCTGAAGTGTGTTACATAAAATCCCTTAATTTAGGGAAAATAGTAAAGGATTTACTGCAGTGACCCTAAATTTCCACTTATACCAAGACAATGACTCATCAGCTCCTTGCATTTTCAAACAAAGTGGAAAATTATGGTAAATTTTCAAAATTCTTCAAAACTTAAGCAATATTTTCTTTAAAATTAAGACAATGTTTTGCATCTTTTTAACAATTTTATTTAATTTTGAACGGCTTTTATGGCTACAGCGTTTTATGCAAATTCTTGACTGTTTTTAAGGGATTCCTTACATTACATTTGATACTTAAAGGAACATTTAAGGGTCTATGACGTTTTCCCTAAGCAACACTAAGTCTTTTTCCTGCAACACACTTAACTTTAACACCAATCTTAAAATTAAATTTCACTGAAGGTGTTTTATGCAATCGGCCCCAGTTTCCGTTTCAAACAAATCAATTAAGCTATTACATAACCTTTTACTTAACAATAACGCTCTACACCTGTTACCAATATGTTTAATTTAGCCATAATTTTAAAACACAAAGCCCATGAACTGGTCTAAAACAGCCCTTTGACTTGTGTTCAATTCAGGTTGCATATCGAATGTTCATATCACAACCCTTCTGCTCAATTTAAGGCTAAAACTGCACTTTTCCGACCGGTCCCATTTAAGCTTCTGTTGCTTTAAAGGTCCCCTCTAGTGGTCATATCTACTTAAGCTGAATGGATATAATGGAGTAAATAGTGTTGAATGCCACT
>JAVSBU010000093.1:2915392-2927058 GCA_033118015.1 Loricariichthys derbyi | reverse complement strand
TGTGTGTGTGTGTGTGTGTGTGTGTGTGTGTGTGTGTGTGTGTGTGTGTGTGTGAAAAGTTTGTGGACAATTCCTGAATGATGTCACCTTGTCAACCCTCTAGTAACTAGTAAGTATTTTGTCTCTGGAGAGCAGCGCCCAATTCAGATGGCACGCCTACCTGGCCAAAGTGACATTTTCCGTCTTTTGGTTGGGTTTTTTTTTTATATCCCTCTCTCGGTCTCTCTTTCACCCCTTGCTGCGCTTTCGGAAAGCCCCTGAGCTCCATCCAACCCGAACTTATTCATCCAATTTACACCCAGGCCAAGTTACTCTCACATCCAGGCTGTTTGTAAATATCATTCAGCAAAAGCTTGAGGCGATTTGTATTTCTGCGTTAATTACTCATTACAGAAACAATTCACGTTGGAAGAGCGTATGCTGCCGTCTGGACGGTTGGAGCCTCTTTTAGCAGCAGTAACGTTTCTCTGACTACTGAGAAGGAATTTTGGACGCGTTCGTCTCAGAAAGTCCGGGCCCTGACTTGGCTGTCCAAGTCTGTGTTTTTTGGCTCACTGATTTGTTGCGCTGTCCAACTTTAAGCGTTTGGCTTAAGATGATGGAACTTTGGTCTGAAAACTCTCCTGTAACGATTCTGCTTAGACGTTTCTCATTAATCTAACACTTTCCATTAACACCACTTAGTTCAGGGTTTTTGTACAGCGGTCATATGGACTGAGATGTTGTAGAGTCGTCTGGATTTCATGTTGTGCTCTAATACATAATAAAATACATAAGAGCAGTTCTTAAGCGCACCTCTACAACCCACGCCACGTTAATCTGCCTCCTGTTAGGTTTTGGAGATGTTCAACTGGACTTGTGAACAAGTTTGAGTTTTGTTAAGCACAAAGTGTTGGATGAAGATCAGAGAGTGATTCATTCAGAGGCCCAGCTTGTTCCAACAAACAATCCACAAACCTGTTGTTGTGAAAATCAGTTTTATTGTTAATCCGGGGTGGGATTTTTTAAGATGCTGCGGCCTCTGATGAGTAAAAGAAGAATGAGGGTAAAGGGAAACCCAACTTGTGGAGAACCACACAGCCAGATCACCAGCGAGTGACGCTTCATGGCTGCTATTTTAAACTCGAACACGATTTGGTGGAACCTTCTTTCTCTCTCTCACTCTCTCTCTTTCTCTCTCTCTCTCTGTCTCTCTGTCTCTCTCTCTCTCTCTCTCTCTGAACGGCACAGCTGCGAGAGGCAGATGGACGGACGCTTGTTACACTCGTGTTGTTGTTGTTTGTACCGTAGCTGTCGTACCAGGGTGTGGTGCCCTTTCTCTGAGTAGGGGAATACCAACAGCGAGGGTTTTGCCCCTGATGGCCCGCCAGGCTACTGTGGTGCACTGGCCTGGGCTGCAGACTATACTGTCGCCCCGCCGGTTTATTTTAGCTCCGCAGGCTCTAATCAGTTCCATCCCTCATGTGGTGGGGCCTGGAGGGAAAAAATGAAGGAAAGAAAGATTTCTTCCTATCGCTGTCTCGCTCTGACTTTGGTGTAATGTTACTAGTCTTCATTCTTTCTCTCCCTCGCTCTGTCTCCTTTCTTTCTTTCTTTCTTTCTTTCATTCTGTCCATTCATTTGTCTTGAAAGCTCATTTTGTTCTCCACATTGATTTGAAATGCCAAAATACCTTTTTTTCAAACCCTAAACAAGTCCAGCTCCAAACATCTCCAACCCTTCTCAATTCAGCTCAGCGTTGTAGCAAAAGAGCAGCAAGTCAGAAACAATCAGCGTCAACCAGCGAGTATTAAACTGAGATTAAATCACTCCACGTGTCTTTGGCTCTCGCCCACGCTCACTCTCTCACGCCTGAACGCCTCTCTCTTGCCCCCTGCAGGAAAAAGAGAAGAAGTACATGCTGCAGGTGGATAATCTGAAGCTGAGAGATGTGGAGAAGGGATTTATGTCCAGCAAGCACATCTTCGCCCTGTTTAACACCGAGCAGAGGTAAAAACCTCATAAATAAGATCCTAATTTTATGTGCAATGAAACTATATGGAGCCCTGGCTCCAAAAGCTACTGCCAGAACTCAAACCCAGGTTACGGTGTCTTGGTGGGTAGCACAGTTGACCCACAGCGAGTAGATTCTGTTACGGTGTCGTCAGACTCAAACATAAGATTCCCAAAACATAATAAACTGAAAACAGAAATATAAGTATGAAAATGGATAAAAGAACATAAAGAACCCTTACGGGCTCAGCCTGGTAGAGCAGATGCACGAAACCAATCTCGGCTCAGCACTGAGCCAATTATGTAAAGGTGCTAGGTGAGGGTGAGTGGTGGCGAGGGAGACACAGTCTATCCCTAACGAGCAGGACCCGTCCCCTGCTGCCAGTGGAAAGCATTCAGTTTGCACGCCACAACACAGGGCCAATACGAGCACAGATGTTCGGGGAAGCGCGGCAGGATGCTGCCATGCACCCAAAAGCCCAGATGCTGCCGCAACTAACACTGTTCCCAGCAATCTATAAATAGAGCCGGGAACAGGTGTCGCTGATTGGCCCGCATCAAGCCCCACACTGCTAGGAGGTGCCAAAGCATTTGGAAAAGCGCTCATGGCCCTTTGCTGGTTTGTTGGTAATCCTCCGCGATCTCGCAATCCCTCTTAATGTCACACCATGGAATGGCAGGTTCTGAGTTTGATCCAAGGTGGGGTGGGCTGGGTCCTCCTCATGTTCATGTGGGTTTACTCCGGTTCCTCCCTCAGTCTGAAGATGTAAGTTAGGTGAACTAGAGATCTAAATTGCCTGATATTGATATTAAACTTATACTGAGGAAAAGTGTGTATCGATGTAACTTTGCTCCTGTCATGATTGTAACCAAGTGTGCTGATGTGATGTTAAATAAACCAAATGAAAACAAATAAACAAACAAACCAGGTCTTTGTAGCAGTGGGCTACCCTAAAAGAACCAAGCCCCACATGCAGAATTAAGATTTGTGAATGAGCAGACACTACAGAACTTGCATCGAATACAAATAAATGTGTCCTGTTTCTGCAGGAACGTGTATAAGGACTACCGTCAGCTGGAGCTGGCCTGTGAGAGTCAGGAGGATGTCGACGGGTGGAAAGCTTCATTCCTGAGAGCTGGAGTTTATCCAGAGCGTGTGGTGGTGAGTTCTTCTTCAGGGATTAGTGGTCTAAACTTCTACACCCACTTCACCCAGTTTTGGTCTTTAGCATTACATTAAGGGGTAACATCGGCTTGGTGGTTACGGTGCTGGACCCGAGCCTTCAGCCAACAAGATGCATAATCAAAGTCTCGACTATACTTCCTTTTACTATAGATATGTAATCATTTGATATATAAACCCCTTTGTAACCCACGGTAACCTAACACCCTGGGAAAACAGGGATCTGGCAACCGCTCGATGCGACACGCTGCTGCTAATTTACATCTGGTGGTTTGTCTATGTGTCTGATTACATATTGTTTGATTTACTAATGTCTTAGCAGTTAATAGCAGCCTGTTTTGCTCGTGACGTTTTACGCCTCCCCCAAACAACCAGATGTGAGCTAGAAGCAGCGTGTGGTCTGGAGCGGTTGTCAGATCCATGTTTTCTCACAGAACTAGGTTACTGATCATATGTGAGCTCAGGTTTTTATATGCGGCTGAGGTTTGGATGTTTTGCATCCCGTTAGATTAATTACATCTGTATAATAAAAGCAGTTTTAATGGACTAAGAAATGTGACGGTTTCTGAATTTACAGAGTCAAGACATAATCATTTTAAGCTGAACAGTCTGCAGGCTGCAAGGATTTAAAATGTTTTAGGTAAAACTGTGCCAAACTATTTTCTCTAAGCTTTTATATGTGCTCTATTGTGCTATTTAATATTGAGTATTTCATATAGCAATGAGGCTTGTTTTTTTAATATACTCAATATCTGGGTGGTCTGCGCATCACATGATATTTAAGGAAAATTGTCTGGTGATAACAATCCTTCCTGTTTTAAAATGGCTCAGGTTTTTATTCTTGAACATTCCTCTCAAATCCAACATGTCAACTACGAAAACAGACTTTTCACTAACTGTCATACAGTTATACAGTATATCAGAGCCTAATATGCCCTGCTGTAACCAGATAATAGACATTTTTATTTAGTTTGTGCACGGTCCTAATGTTTTGACTAATTATACATATTTGCCTTATATATCTGGTTTGCTGTTTCTTTTCTTATGCCTCCCACCAGGAGAAGGAAAAGGTACGTACATCCTCCAAACTAAAGTCTGTCTCTTATCCTTACATAAGGTGCATCCTTAACCAATCTGGCAACCTTGCTTCTTTCTTTAAATATCAATCTGGCAAACTTAAATGGAATTTGTTTTAAACAGGATGGACAGTTTGTCACATGATTCGGTTTTGTTCAATAAGAGGCTGCAGTATGAATTTCTATGAATAACATTGTTTAAGTTTAGTAGAAAAAGACGAGCATGTGTCTATCAGGGAGGGTCGAAAGTGTTCTCATCTACAAAATGGGGTGCTACGGGTAAAGTTTGAGCACCAGTGCCCTAGCCCAAACTTTAGCTCGTACACCTGTGTTTGAGTCTCGTATTGGTTCATCTGAACTAGTCGGGTGAGGCACAGACACAGTTTATTGTGAAGAATCATCTCCTTCGTTCAGTTGTGCGCGCTGAGGAAGCAGAGGAATTGGGCTGACCCAATATAAATATATAAATACTGGAATAAAAGGGAAACTAAAAGACTTTAACACTTTTGTTCCTGTACAGAGCGAAGCCAGCGAGGAAAATGGCTCAGACGGCTTCATGCACTCGATGGACCCTCAGCTGGAGAGGCAGGTGGAAACCATCCGCAACCTGGTGGACTCCTACATGGGCATCGTCAACAAGACAGTCCGCGACCTCATGCCCAAGACGATCATGCACCTCATGATCAACAATGTGAGTCCCAGAGGTCTACTGGTGAAGGTGGAATGGATTTGTGCTGTCAGCTTGTTGAGTCTCTCTCTCTCTCTCTCTCACACACACACACACACACACACACACACACACACACACACACACACACACACACACACACACACACACTCTCGTGTGAGGTCTTTAATGAGTCAGTGACACTTATAAACTCTACCAAACGCAGATTCATAAGGTCCTGACGCATGAATCATCACTCAGTCTGTTTCCACTTCCCCGACTGAAGCCTGCTGTTACTCATGATGATCTGCTCCACCATGAAAGCCTGATCCATTAAGCTACCATTAAAGTTATGACACTCAAACCCGGGTTACCCATGACTCTCTCTCTCTCTCTCTCTCTCTCTATCTGCCTCCAGACGAAGGAGTTTATTAACGCAGAGCTTCTGGCTCAGCTTTACTCATGTGGAGACCAGAACACGCTGATGGAGGAGTCGGCCGAGCAGGCCCAGCACCGGGATGAGATGCTGCGCATGTACCACGCCCTCAGAGAAGCTCTCAGCATCATCGGAGACATCAGCACCAGCACCATCTCCACCGCCCTGCCTCCACCCGTTGACGACTCGTGGCTGCAGGTGCAGCGCACCGGCTCTGGAGGAAGGTACAGAGATTAAACGGGGTCTCTGTCAGAGCTTTAAAGTGAGGAGCAGAGAAACAAAACATCGTCTCAGATAGTGAAATAGCGCCATCTGCTCTTTGAAAGCAGTCCCAACATTCTTATACTAAATTCTATTTTAATTGCCTTCTTATTTTCTTGGATTCTTTCTCATTTACTTTATCTCTTATTTTCTGTTTTTCTTTCTTAATTACACTATTTCTCACATTCATTTTTTCTTACTGTCTCTATTGCTTTTTTCCTTCTTTATTTATTTCTTCCTCACATACTTTCTTTCTTAAATTCATCCTTACTATTCTGCTCTTTCTTTGTTTTTTCTTGTTTTAATTTGCATACATTATTTCTTTCTTCCTCACATTCCTTCTTTGCTTTCTTTCTTTCTGTCTTTAATTATTTTTTCATTATTTATGTATTAAATAATTTGTATTATTTATTTTTATTAATTAAATCTTTATTTCTTCTTATCATTCATCCATTCATTCTTTATTTCTTAGTTCTTAATTTTTTTCTTTTCCTAACGCTTTTTCTTTCTTCTTTTTTTACTTTCTTACTTGCTTACATTATTTATTTATTCCTCATATTCCTTGCTTTCTTTTTTGTTTTCTTTTGTACTTATTTATTATTTACTTTCTTTCTTTCTTTCTTCATTTATTTCTTCCTAACAATCTTTCCTTTTAACTTGCCTTCTCATTCTTTTTTCTTTCCTTGTTTCTTCTTCACATGCCTCCATTATTTCTTTGTCTGTTTATTTCTTTTTTACTTTCTTACTTGTGTATGTTATTTCTTTCTTCCTCACATTCATTCCTGTCTTTAATAATTTTTTTTTACATTCTTATTTTATTTCTTCCTTCTTTTCGTACATTCTGCTTACTTTCTGACTTCCATAGTTCATTTTCTTTATTACTTACTTTCTTATTGACGTGGTGCCGGTTGATGATCCCCTCACTGAGCTCCCCTTCCTCAGACAAACTCAGTCATGTCTGCGTATGATGCCCGACCCAGTCAGGTGATCAAATAGGTCCTTGTGGCAGTGAGTTAGCATAATGTATCGCTGTGCCACTCCAGCACCAGAAAACATAATTTATTAAAGGATACTCATTTACCGGATTAATACATAGAATGGGTTTTCGGGATCCTAACCCAGAATTCAAAGGCATTCAGAATGCAGATGAACGAGGTGCCTGTACATCACAGGGCCCAGCAGGTTTGAGTGGGTTAGAGAGAGGGTGGATATTAATTATCTGAATATTAATCTCTTTTAAAAGTTCATATTCAGAAATTTTTCTAAAGCTTCATTTTTAAAAATCTAAAAACACTCCATGTTCCTTTGCTTTTGCCAGATCTCCAGCCACCAGTCCCACTCCACAGAGACGTGCTCCCCCTGGACCCCCAGGTCGCCCTGGCTCTCGCGGTTCTGCGCCGGTGCCTCCTGGTGTCGGAGGGCCTCCTGTACCCTCTCGACCCGGAATGTCTCCGGACCCATTCGGAGGGCCGCCTCCCCAGGTGCCCTCGCGGCCTAACCGCGCCCCACCAGGCGTGCCCAGGTGAGAGAGAGCGTGCATTCAATGTGGCAGTAATGAAAGAGCTATGTTAGTGTGATTAAGTTCTGCCTAATGAGAAACTCCGTCTGCTCTCAGCAGAGGAGTCTGAGACCCCCCTGTGAGGAGCGGTGAGGGTGAGTCATAATTAGGGATCTTCATCTGCCTGTCTGTCCCTCCGTCCATCACCGTCTCAACTTTAAACAATATGAAGTGGCTAAATTCAGACAACTAACGGGAGACACTTCCTAACGCAGAAAGTCGCACCTGACTGGTGCAACGACTCAAACATTAACAGCCGCGACCATTCAGTGTGTGGTGTTTAACGATCGGGTATGAATGAACGAGTGAGTGTTTGTTTGGATGAACACAGGGGTGCAAAACGTAGGAAGGAACTTTCACTTAGAAACATACTGTGGTGCCTGAGTTTTCTGAATAATTATGAGCTAAAACATCATCAAAGTTTGGGATTAACAGTTAATCTGAAAGTCATTTGTTTCAGTTAACAGGATGAATCGATGAGGTGTGAGTGGACACCCTGTCGTTTTTAAAGTTAATCAGATCAAAGTTTGATCTTCACATCATTTGTGGAAGTGTATCGTGGCAAAAAGATTCTTGAGGACCTCAGTAAGACTTGTTGATGCTCATCAGGAGGGAAAAAAGGTTACAAAAAATACATCTGTAAAGAGTTTGGACCCCAGCAATGCACATGCAGAAAGATTGTGTACAGATGGAGGAATCAATTATTCCAAATAATAATTCCAAGATTATTGTTGGTCCAAAGGTAACAAAGGAACCAAGTGTAACTTCTACGCAAATAAATCTCTCTAACGTTATTTTATGTTCATGAATCCTCCATTAGAGGAAACAGAGGAAGCAACAATGGTGTTCATGGTAAGGCAGCACAGAGAAAAACACATGCTACCTTATGCTGCATTCCAGAACAATAATCTTATCTCATCTGTGAAACATGGTGGTGGTAGTATCACAGTTTTAGGCCTGCTGATGCTGTATCTGGGCCAGGACAGCTTGCATTCATTGACAGAAGATTCTGAATTCTAAATCTGCCTATGAACCGAATCTTTGAGAACAATGACTCTAAGGACAGAAGGTTAAAGGTTAAATTTTGGAAGAGCCACCCAAAGTCCTGACCTTAATACAATAGAAATGCTGTTTAAGGACCTGAAGTGAGCAGCTCATGTGAGAAAACCAGATTTGAAGCTGTTCAAGTAATATTGGATCATTTTCTTCAATAAATAAAGGACCAAGTATAATATTTGTATCTCGTTTGTTTAAATGGGGTTCTTATACTTTTAAGATGTGAAAACCTGATGATGTTTTAAATCATATTTATACCGCAATAAATAAAATTCTAAAGAGTTCTCAAACTTTCCAGCCCCACTCTGTAGGTGTTTCCATTTCATTTTTGCAATGTTCTAAAAAAGTTTGCGCACCCCTGCGTACATGAGGTTTTATTAACTTTCCAGAAGCTGTTCTGTCTTGTACCCTGTCTTGCCGTGCAGAGAGTGAATGGCATGGTGAGAGAAAGTGCTAAAGCCTCACTGCTCGAGCCAAAAGCTTGAGGACTAGAAACGTCAGAATTTAACCCAAACGGGGAGGGTTATGTCAGGAAGAGCATCTGGCTTAAAACTGTTGTGGGAACCTCTAATTAATTAACGCATTAATTATTAATAAGTTACACAACATCTGCAGGAACCAACTTGAATGTTATTCACACAGGAAAAATATTATTGATCAGTTTTACAGAAATGTGTCACATTTATTTTTTGTAACCTGGTATTTAACCGGGGTGCACAAACTTTTGCACAAGACTGTGTATGGTGTGTCTCTGTACAGGCAACTCATTAGATATTGAAGATATATCTAACACAGAATCTTAAACCTAATGTCCATTTAATAATCCGTATGATGAGCTGTAAAACCTCTGAGACTTAATACATTAACTTTTTGTTAATTAAACGTCATGATTAATTAATTAATTACTTAGATGATCAGTTGGATCTCTCTGACTCTTGTAGCTCAGAGGTTTTATGCATCACTGTTTGCAGCTGAGATCAGAAATTATAACCCATGTTTTATTTGCACCTCCTTTCCTCTCCCCTCTCCTCCACCTCCTCCCTTCACTCCACCTCGACCCCACCTGTGCTTTATGATTTTACTCCTTACAGAATTACAGTCACTGACCCGTGAGGACCAGCGCCTGGTACGTGTGTGGTGCTGTCTTAGTCTCAGTAGAACTTGGCTTGGTGCATGGTCCATCTGGCAGTGCCAGCGTGGCATTCCCGTCCCGTGGGAGGGGGTCACACACGTGGGCGGGAGATGCCTGGGAATTCACCAAGTTTGGTGGAAAAACAAAATGCATGAACCACAAACCTACAAACCCTGGTACAGTAATGCAGGAAGGACTGAGATGGAGAATCCCAAAATCACTGCAGATCCCTTCAACATGCTCCTCTTCATTTAATAAATGAGAGGCCTTGTTTACACCTGCTGTTTATACAGGTCACGAGTTCAGCGTTTTATTTAGATAAACTGTACACTATAAAATGACTCCCAAACATTATATAGAAACATGGAGGTGTTTTATGAAGTTTGTCTTCCATTGCTGCTACAACAGCATTTATACATTATAACCACCAGCTTATTGAACTTCCAGGTTGCTGGGATTATCAGTGTAAGTAGCTCATAATTCTGGAAAAACGCTGGTTCTTCATATCAAAAGGTTCCAGTTGAGGTCCCATAATTTTGGTTCCCCCTAGAGCTGTTCCAGGTACATCCATCTGGATGGAGACCAGCTGGGGAGATTTTCATCCCACATTTGGCTTGTGAACGTCTGGAGATTCCTCACGAGGAGCTGGAAGGAAGGGCCGGGGATGTAGGAGCCTGTGCTGATAACCTCAGTCCATTCCCACGGCAAACTGAGCCTAAGCCACTTTGGAATCCGTTAAACTAATACCAGGTGTAAACAGGGGCATAAATTTGGCAGCATGTGGACGTGACCCTTATTATATGAAGATGTTCAGCTTGAAGGAGGGCAGATTCACATCCAGTGAAGCCGATCTCTATATGATCACCGTTGCTCTGAGATCTGAGATCAGGCTCTTGTGTTCATCTCCTCATGCTATCGTAAACAGAGCATCAGACGCTTTCGATGCACCTGTTACGTTCCACACACTTCCCAGTGCAAGGTTCTTCCAGGTCTGTTCCATGACTGTGAACCTTGCGAAGCGTCAGTCATTTATGTCCTGTGGCTGAATGTTCATGTGATGAGAGTCAAAGTGTTATGTATTAATTACTTTGTGTCGTTATGAGTGTATTTACAAGGACTCCGTCACATCATGGTGTGAAACCTGAACGTTTTGCATCTCACATTACTGTGTGTGTACGGATTTACACAAAAATTTGGGCACCAATGGTAAAATGAAACCAAATGCGACTTAAGCGACTAATTTACACCTCGCATTAATTGTGCACTGTAACATCTCTCTCATTATTACCAGTATTTTATACCCTATCAAATATGGGAAAAGTCTACAATATAAAATCATCTGAGAGACTGTGGTAGCCTAGCGGTTAAGGTGATGGACTATGGATCAGAAGGTCCAGGGTTCAAATCCCATCTCCCAAGCTACCACTGCTTGGTCCTTGAGCAAGACTCTTAATCTACAATTGCTTGGATTGTAAGATAATTGTAAGTTGCTCTGGATAAGGGTGTCTGCTAAATTCTGTAAATAAATGTGAAAGAAAAGGACCTTGCTGTCCAGAGAACATTTTGGACTGGTAGGAGAATTGTGGCTGCTCTCACAGATGTAGAAATCTTGTCATTATCTCATGCCCAGACTAGAATGCACTTAGATAAACAAGGTTCCATACGGTGACTGAGGTTCTCACCATAGCTCTCTTAATTTCCCTACGGGATAAAGAAAGAAAGAAAGACAGAAAGACAGAAAGAAAGAAAGAAAGAAAGAAAGAAAGAATCTATCTATCTATCTATCTTCTACCAAATATTCTTTATAATCAGAGTGTAAATTTCTACCAAATATTCTTTATAATCAGAGTGTAATAAACCTCTGTTTGGAGAGAGGATCTGGTACCAAGGAGGACCAAAATAGCCTGAGATTAAGAGATTACAAAAGGGTCTGGTGCCTAAAAAACAATTGCAGTAGTGCTGCCAAAGAAAATTTGTTTCCTTTGGTTATGATTTTGAAACATTTTTCCGAGTGTACCCAAACTTTTGCCTTAGACTGCATGTGTTACCGTGTGTGTGTCTCATCATTCTTCTCTCTTGTCCCTGTGTATTTTCATAGCAGTCGACGACCCCCAGCTTCACCCTCTCGACCCCAGTGATCCACAGAAGCCTCCCTCTTAAACTATTAACTCCTCCCACCTGAAGTGACAGACATGCCCATCCAACCAACCCCTCCATCACCTTCTTACTTTTACTTACACACACACACACACACACACACACACACACACACACACACACACACACACACACACACACACACACA
>JAVSBU010000093.1:2859459-2878633 GCA_033118015.1 Loricariichthys derbyi | reverse complement strand
ACACACACACACACACACACACACACACACACACACACACACACACACACACACACACACACACACACAAACAGAGCTTCCCAGTCTAATGCAACCACCCAGCCTGATTAATCCCTACTGTCCAGTCCAGCAGAGCTCACCTGTCTGACAGATTTTTCTATTCTGTTTTTATGCTGGGTTCTCCAGTAAAGTTCCGCAGAGCCCTAATTCTAAACCGACCCTCCAGTCGTATCATCTCACTATAGTATTACCTAAGTTTTCTATGGAGTAGTAGCGTTGCTTGCTGTCCACTCGGACCGTCTCTGCATAGGGACTCCCGACGCCGTAGCCAATGATGTAACCTCTCACCAGAATGTTGGGATTCAGAGGCGGCGTCCAGCTCATGATGATGCTGTTGGGAAGAGGACGGACGTGCAGGGAGCTTGGCTGGTTCGGGACCTGGGTTTCTAAAAATCGGAGAGACAAAAAAATTTGTACTGAAAAAATGAGATTCAAAAAATATATGAATACTTGAGGAATCCACAGTGGTAATCCATAGGGACCCTCTAATGCTGTTATTATGGGAACAGATTGGTAACGGGGGCGTTCAGATGTGGACTTAAAAGACGAAGCAGATTTGGAAGCCATCCAGAGGATGGATAGTTTGTTGTGGAGATGCCTGCATTGCTGAATGTGATGTACACTGTAAACAAAAGGCATCAACCGTAGCTGTGTAAATATTTAATCTACTCGGCTGGGGTGAAGGGACTGAGGTTGGGGAGGGGGGTCAATGGGGAGTAGACATGTCTGCCAGGCTACAGCAGCAAATTGGTGTGTGTGTGTGTGTGTGTGTGTGTGTGTGTGTGTGTGTGTGTGTGTGTGTGTGTGTGTGTGTGTGTGTGTGTGCCCGTGCCCACCATCAAGGTCGTTCTCCGGCGTCTCTGCGTTATACCATTCGCTGTAAGGACCAGTGCCATTGACCGTCATGGCTGCAACTTGGAAGCTGTACTGACTGCCTTTCTCCAGGCCTGTGAAAAAAAACGTATATGGGAAGCGAGTGATTAGCATTAGCGAACACATTAGCGAACGCCGTCATTCAAGGCAGCAAGGTAAACAAAGCCTCAGTCGCTCATCTGTACAGATCACCGTTCGTTCCCGTCATTGACTCAGATACAAAACAGCAATTATCCCGGCGGGTGCACGACTGCGTCTGCGCGCACCAGAGTGTCAGGAATTAGCATCGCATGCACGAGCGCCGCTGTGAAATGAATCCCTGGGGAAACGGAAGCATGGCGAGATACCATCGAGGGAATAATGGAAATGAATATTTTATCAGGTACCAAATTCAAGAACTGTAGTCGTAAACAGCAGTCTCCAACAGAGTGCCTCTGCCTAAACCTTGTGCATGCTGTTGACCCAAACATGCGTCAAATTCTCGCAGAGGGAAAAAAATGACGAGCATCTCACACAGAATCCATCCTTACTGTCACTGTCCAGGTCAACTATGTAAAGCTACTTTCACACATACATGGTTGAAGCCGAGTTAATCGAGATTTGGCTTACCGAAACTTCCGAATTGTATCCTGGAGTGTTCCTGCAAATCCTGGATGCTTACGAATTAACCGGTGGTTGGCGTGGCCTAGACTGTGAAAAAAATCTCGGTTGCACAAAAATGTTTCAACATGTTGAATCATTCCTGGAGTTTTTGCCGGAACCATAACATTACGTAATGACCGTATAAACCGTATAGACAACCTGGAAAGACGGGAGCCTGCCGGTCCTTCCGAAAGGCAACTGGCCTTTACTGGCTCTCCAGTTGTTGTGATGAAAGATGTTGTACATTACCTGTTATGAGCAGTAGGTGTCATTATATGACCACGTAAAGTAAAATGTGGCATTACGCATTGGACATGTAATTCACTGTTGAGCGTTTTAATTGGTCTATTTCCATCCCTATGACTTATCTTTGTGATTGACATACAAAAAGCCCAAAGACAACGAGTCCTGTGTGCAACCAGTTGAACTTGATCTCTTCCGTCCTCCGCTTAGGGGGCGGACCTAAATTTGCATATTTTCCTGACCTTCCTAAATGCTTAACCGAGATTTCTGCAGTTGTCTCGGTTAACTCGGCCGCAACCGTGTATGTGTGAAGATAGCATAACTCCTCTTATTGGACCTGATCCATAACACCTATGTTTTATAATCTGATGCTTTGCACATGCTATGCTTCCTTAGCTATGTACCTGGACCAGCGAGTAGGGGCCTGGGGTCTCTCTTTCCTCAGACAAGGCTAACTCTCTCCGTGGAGGGCTCTGGTGTACAACTATAGTCAAAAATGATCACAAGTGAACGCTTTCACCGTTTTATGCCGACATCAACTATAGGCATGTGTAGTACCAGTTCCTACTACAAGAGAGAAGTGTATTATCCTTACATAGAGCTATACAGAGGCCGTTTAACATTACGTTCTGTGAAACATCACATTACCACGGTCACATAGTAGCTTAAATACTTTGCACATAGTGTTTTATTTTGAACAATAATTTTAAATAAAACACAAAAACATTTAGTAGAATACTGCACTGCTCATTGCAGTATTTTTTATATGTTTGTATCTTTTATAATACTTGAAACACTTACCAAAAATAAAAGCGAATATTAATGCATCATTTTTTTGGTAATTTCCACTGTCAACTGTCAGGTCTGCATAGCCAAGTGTGCTACTGTGATACTGACTGTAGAAAACCCATACTGCGTTTTCCCATCCTTGGGAGTGTGTACTAGCAAGTCAAACGTGCTACGTTTGCACTACCAAGTGTACCTGGTATTGAGAAACAGCCCTGGCTGGAAGGCAGGGCCTGGAGACTGGAAAGTACTTCAGAAAAAACTGGAGGAATCTGAAGGACAGAAACCGCTCACCAGTGAAGAGATACCACAAGTTGTTGGGTTCGATGGCCTCCTGCTCTCCGCGTCGTCCTGTTTTGCGGTAGCGGATCTTATATCCTGTGATGAAGCCATTCTGGCCGTTGACTGCAGGAGGCTGCCAGCTCACTTTAATACTCTGAAAAGAGAGAAGGCAGAGTCAGATCATGTACGTTTATTAAATATACCCGATTATCAGGTACGAGTACAGTAAAGGTCAAGTTTCAGCCCAATCCAGACAGAGATCTGAGCAGTTAAAAACCCTCGGTTTTTATGTCTGCCATCTAAAGCCTTTGATGCACCGAGACTGACTTGCTCACTGAATGACAATTTCTGCAAAAATCTGCACATGAACTTACAGTACTTAGCAGATGCTCTCATCCAGAGCTGACGTACGCTTACAGGAACTCATCTTAAAGAAACCTCCGTAAAAAGAAGAGTAAAAACCAGATTTGTTAGTAGAACGTGTGTATGTTAATGAATACCAGTCCTTGCAAATCGGGTGCGTGTGCACGTTCCCATATTAGTGAGACAGTCCAACACACACCCTCACTGGAACTTCACTGGGAGAGCCATGTCTTGATAAAGGCTGACATGTACCAAGGCCTCTTTTACTGGGACAGAAACCTTTATTATAGGACAAATAGCTTACAGCGACTGGAGGCCAAACATTTACGTAGCCTTGCTACAGACAGCTACACCTCCTTTACTGGGAGAGGGACAAAAAGGAGAGAGGACAAAGCCACCCCTCTTAGTGGGACAGTACAATGACCATGCCTCCTTTGCTGGGGACAGAAGGCATCTTAAAGCTTTTCTTTAGCCCTGCTTGTCCTGCTCAGTGTCATTGAGGCTCTGGGTTTATTTGGGTAGTGGTCATTATTTCAGCTCCAGCAGACAATCCCCAAACCATCTGCCACCTGGCATGTATCATTTATGGGGATATATACCACATATCTGGGGTATTATGGGATAGACAGACCAGAAGAGGCTTCCATTGCCTTGGAAGGATCAGTTTAAGTAGACCCCAGTCTGGAGTTCAACCTGGAGTTTATTTTTGATAGCCTGATTTATTTACAACAAGTCACTAAACCTGGTGCAGAGCTGGATTAATTAACCTTTGCTTGCCGCTGTAATCAGGGTGTGACAGATATAACCTGGTGCACGAGCTGCACTGGAATGCTATCGTATGTTTAACAACTGTCGCATTGGCTCACTAAGGCTTGGTGCTGAATGCCAGCTGCCTGGTGTTGGGAGGGGGGTAAGATGGCTTTGCCATCTGCAGAGGTGGGGGGATTGGGGGACGAGCGAGCCAGTTAACATGCAAATAAAGCAATTAAAATTCATGCCGTGCTGTTCCCGAGCACGTAAAGTTCACCCCGGCTTAGCTGCACCTTTTCAACCTGCCGCTTTTCAAAACGCTTCGATGGAGTCTCTAAGCTCAGAGCTTGGCACGAAACGTCACGTCCATCCTATCCAGGCTGCAGATGCGCCTGTAAAAAGTCCTTCAGCAGCAGGTTCCTCAGCAGCAGCGGCCAGCTCGTGCATTTGCTAGAATAGGTGTTATTCATTCTGTTAGCATGGCGCCGGGTGAGGATGAATTCATTAACATTTGCTGGCACCTGTTATACTGGTTTGGGGCTCTATCCTAAATTGATTACAGCAGGTCGAAGTGGATGTTCACGCCAGACGAAGATCGGGAGTCATTAAAGTGTAAAGTGTGAGTGTCATTTTGGCCCCGTGTTGCTAATTAAGCCATGTTGAACAGGGGCAAATCCGTTTGGAACTGTGTCCCCTCATTTTCCACTGGCACGTGTGACCGGAGCGGAGGCTTCCTAAATTACTCGTGGAATGTAAGAGCAGTCTTTTAGGCGAGGCAAAACCGAGAATCCACTTTTAAAAGCACTGAATTTGATCATCCCACCGTTTGCTTTCAATTCCATCAGCTGCTCTGTTAAGCGAACGCCTGCCTCCGATTGTGTCAGCGGCAGCTAACTGGTGATGACTGCTGTCAAAACACTCTTTCAGTTCATTCATCATCCAGCAGCTAAAAACACGGCTCATCCACGTCGTAAACAGCGGTGCATAAAATCCGGCTCTACAGCACAATATGAAACGTCTACAGCTTAATTCAGCCCGTGATAGGATCAAAGATGCCTAGTGGTGAAAGAAAAAATAAACCCAGCAGCGTGCTTTTGTCTCAGATGGGATCATTTTTAAAGGTCTGAGGACTTTGTGACTTCAATTCCAGCACAAGCTGCTCGAAGTCGGCGTGAGCTCAGAGTGTAAAAATTGACACCGTGTCAAAAACTTTTGGGACTTACATCGCAAGCAGTGAATTTAATAAAAGGTGGATTGGGTAATGCTTCCTGTAGATCTAATGAGCACAGCTCCAGTTCAGCCAGTCCAGAAAAACCCAATCCGTTCTGTCATATGTAGGACTAGTTTGGATTAGTTTAACCACGTTAAATAGGCAATGGTGCTGAAAGTGACATTAAATCAAATTTAAAAAAACCTTTGGGAAAATGTAATGCCAGTGTTAAAGCATATTTAGTATGAAATTCAGAAACAAAACGTTGCATAAAAATTAAAAGAGCATGAAAAGGTTCTGTGTCATCATGGCTGTGATGATCTACGGAACTCACCTTTGATTCGTACCTGTCTCTAAATCACAGTCGGGATTTTATTCACGTTAACACACCCCCTCTTGTGTTCTATTGCTTAAACTGAAGTTTGAGCCTTTTGAATGGTCTTTTTGGAAGGGTATCAGTCAAGAAACCACTTTTTTTTGGGAGGAGAAGAGGTGAACTTATGATAAAGTTCACTAATATTGGAATGGAGACCAGTGGATAAAAGAATCACGTAGTGATGAATTCAAGTTTGTATTCATCCACATATGTAATTTACTGTCATTATGCCATTGCTAAAACAGCAAAGTTAACGGTGGTCTAATACTTTTTCACAGTGCTGTACAACCACCATAAATGCATGAAGAAGTCATCAGGCTGGAGGTTTTCGTATTTGTGCGCTTTATATTGTCACAATTCTGCATTTGTACTTTAAACGTGGCGCTTTCCTGCTGACTTTCAGGACTTTTCATCATCCAGTTAGCGACGAAGACAAGGGAGATCCCCCGCAATCTTTATTGTCATTTGATTCAGCAGCCAATCAATTCAGATGTGGGTGCAGTTTCATTCCTGAAGGACATTTTTATTATTTTAGGCTTGAGCTGGAGCCTATTTCATCCTGTGCAGGAAAAAATTACCTTAGTGTCTCTCTGGACTTCAACTCTATCAGCGTCCCTGCTAACCGTCTCTGAGAGAGACGGACTTTGTGAATATGTGTGGGTTTGGGTTCTGGGGCTGGATAACAGCCGTCAGTATTACTGATTTATTTTAAATACAAGTGTGAGGTGTTTAATGTCCATCTGATATCTGTTTACTTTAATGTCTGTTTACTTTAATGGGCAAGTTCATAAAATTAATAGATTTATATATTATAAATAAATCTACATACAATAGTTTTGTGCCTGGTTTGTATTTGTAATGTATGCATTTCTATTTATTATGCATTTGATGCTTTAATGTAAGAATCTTTGGATTAGTGAAACGTGTTATATAAGTACCATTTATTGTTATTATTATTATTATTATTATTTAGTTATAAAAGAAAAAACGTTTATTTTTTTAACTCTGGACGTTGTGGCCATAAACAACTGGTCACCTCGTAATCCAATCTGCACTGTAAATCCACGAGCAAAGATGGGAGTTTAAGAGCGAAAATTAATCATTTCTGTCATGGTTGCCAGTTATTTTAATTCCAAGCAACCATGGGCTTATCGTTCAATAAAGTCGCTTACAAATATGGATAGTTGTGGGTTGCAGGTTTTTGAGGCTTGTTCTAGAGTGAAGTTGCTTATTGGGTCTCCAGATCTTGTCTCTTTCACTCTAGTATTCGTGCAAGTTGATTTTGTTAAAGTTGTAAAGCAGCAAAGAGGTAACTATACCTTATTATTAATTTTTGTTACTTATCACTCATTGTAGGACGTCGCCTGTTTTAAGCTTTTCTGGAGCCAATTCAATTCTTTTTAGCTTTTTTCATAGACCTGGTTGCTTGTTTTCCATGTGGGATCTGGCAACCCTGATTCGTGTATGTGTGTGAGACTAACATACCGTCTCATGTTTGGACTAGAGCCAATTTTAACTCAGTTGATCTGTTTAGAGACTTTTTTGTTTAAGTAAATCATGTTTGTGTCTATGACTTTCTTTTAATTATTCATACCAAGCTGTAAATGGTGTGTGTGTCCTTTGTTTGTTCCTCCATTACCTGTACAGTCTCTCTAACCAATAACTATATATAAACTGGTTCATATTAACTCCCCGAGTCTCTGTTTCATCTGGCTTATCTGTTGTGTTTAATTCGGTCTATCAATGCATTCGTGGTTGTTTCAGTAGTTTAAATTGCTCACTGCTCACTGGAGAACCTGCCAAAAGATCTAGAACACGCTTACAGATTGAACCTGAGAGTTTGGCCATGAGCCTTCAACTAGAACCATTAAATACTTGTGAAGGTCAGATGGTGATGAAGAGCTCTTCTAAACCCACAGTAAGTGAATGCTATTCTTGTTTACCGATTTCACTTCAACCACCTAAGCAAGCGAAACATGATTTCTCTCTTCCTTCCAGCACAATGTACAGTTTAAAATTTCTCCCCACACTCCTCAGACAGCATTTATATCTCTTCTCTCCTCACAGTTTCTCTCCAAATTAATAACTCAATAGTACTCAGTGCTGGATTCCAAAAACCTTAAGATGGAATCCTCAGATCACATGCAGCATTTTGCTCGATAGTTGCCTGCTTTTAAGCTGCGATCAATAATAGGCCGTGTGCGAGAGGGGGCGTGAGGAGGCCTGGTTTTATAGATTTGGGATGATAGATTGGGATGCGAGTCAAAATTGTAACCTCCCTGCTGCCTGGTTTAAGTGATCTGGTCCAGTTTCCTTGATTTGCCTTCATCAATATGCAGCTGAATCTTTGTAAGAGGTAAAGATGAGACTTGGTCAATAAGAACTCTGCAGATCTTCAAGCAACTGTTTGATGGTGTCATCTAGGGGCTCTTCAGTTAGACCAACTAACGAGCCCTTTAAGAACCCACTGTTTCAAGTAGATGTTGCATTCATTTATCGTTAGTAATGATCTCAAACCCTCCTGGACTCAGCGCCAGACCATTTTGATGGATTGGCTAGATTTCCTCCTGGCTTAAGGCTACCTAAAGGAAGCCTATGCAGACTGGCACTGCAGTGGAAAAGCGGTTCAGATGGGCTATTGACCTGAAGCTCCCACCACTGCCACTGTTTGGTTCTTGAGCACGGCCCTTATCCCACCAACCCCAAATCTGAAAAAGCCGGGACATGAAAAAACAACATGTCTTACCTTTACTTTTATTTCATTACAGACAGTCTGAACCCAAGACAGTTCATGCATTTTTTCTAGACAAAGTCATTTCATTTGTTAATAAACATCCATTCATGCATTTCAGGCTGTATCACATTCCATAAAAATATCTAGCAATGAGGTAAACCTAGTGATCATAACCATAATTTGGTACCAAAGAAATATCCAAGAAAGGAGTCATTGAGGAGCAGAGATGGGCAGAGGAATGATTGGAATGATTGGAATGTTTAAAAACAATGTTCCTCAAAGAAGGATTGGAAGGGATTTACATATTTCTGCCTCTACAGACCATAATATCATTGAACAATTCAGAATCTGGAGGAATTTCAGCCTAAACTGAAGAGGCGTCACTCGGATCCCTCAGACGGAACCAAATCAAGAAGCTTCATTCATCAATAGCTGATAGAAGCACATGGGCACTGGATTACTTTATCAAACCTTTATCAAGATCTACAATACAGAGTTACATTCACAAACCCCACTTACGATGTTACTGTGATAAAAAGAAGCCTTCACAGACAGAAGCTCCGCCCAATTCTCTGGGCTCAGAGGCATCTGGGATGGACCATCACCCAGTGGGAACGTGGATTTGGCTCAGACCCATCACTATAACAGTGATTATCTGTAAGAAACAGAAGCTTCCAGGAAAGTTAGAGCAGCACAATCAGATCGCTTCCCAATCAGTAAGGGTTGCCAGATAGATCCAGAAACCTGGGCTCATCTCCTGTTGTTGATCATGATGAGCTTAAGATGTTCTCCCTGTGTCTGCATGGGTTTCCAGGTGGTTTGTCCTTCAAAATCATGTCAGTAGGAGGACTCTGCTGTACTGATGCTCTAACACGGTGGTATTGATGCAGGAGGTATTGTTGAATTGGTCGTCACAAAACCTGAATTTTTCATTCTTTGCCCAGTATGGAGGCACGCACATACCAAGATGTTCCATGCTAATGCCCCATGGAGACATATTCCTTTAACAGGGGCATTAGTTGTCAAATATTTTCCCTCAGCATGTTATACAGAGTATCGTGGGTTGATGAAAACCCCCACACTAACCAGTCTTTATTAAATAGATGGCAGTCGGTGCTGTTCTAACTTCCCGAGTGATGACTTGTGAGGGCGTTCTGAGCGATTATGGATGAGGCCATTTGTGTCAGCGCAGATGTAGTAGCCTTGGCTCCCTCGTCGCCTCTTTTATAGGGGCAATCCATCTGATTCCATCTATTAACAACCTTTCCCAGAGGTAGCAAACGATGCACAAACGGACAGTTTCATTTTCCGGTGAAAAATGAAAATGTTTTCTTTCTTAAACGTGCCCTCCCTAAGCATGATGCATGGGCCGATCATTGGCTTGTGGACCGGAAAAAAGAGCCTGCAGCATCCTTGTTATTTCCCTCGCATATAAATTTTTTGGCGCCCGCCACTGACTCATTTCCACGAGATTATAGCACTCCACATCACGGCCGATTTACAAATCACACCGTCGCATTTCAGAATGGCCCAGACCTCGAGTACGGCGGTCTCACGTTGTCGCTGCCAGATGGATTCTATACATCCACCGTTGTTTCACATGCCGATTCATTTCTCATGCTAATGAATTCAAGGCACGGCGCGACAGACAATGGAAGCCAGTTTTCTCTCATAAACGACGTTTTATCTGCCGCCTCACACTGAAAGCTCTCAATACCGCCTTTGTGAACCCCCCACGTGCAGACGTGCCCAGAGACCTGAGTGCTCTGGGCATGACTGCTCGGGTCTTATCTAACTCTGCAGATAAGGAGTTAAATCACATCATCTGCTGCATGATGGAGTGCCATGGAACGTGGAGGCTCACTGTTTAAACCTAAAGACTCCTAATCAGAACTTTAAATCCTGGTTATATCACATTTGAGCAAAGTCCTTAGCCTTCACCTGCTCAACTGTCAGTCGCTTTCGACATCTGACGTGGAGAAGTTGGCATCTATCAGTCTGCTTGGATGGGTGAATTTAGAGTCAAATCTCAGCTCACACCAGATCTCAAAGAGTGACATTCCCGCACCTATTAATGTAAATCTATTAATATAATAAAATTAATATAATCTGCAAAAGCAGCATGGTAGCATAGTGGCCTTGCAGATATAGAGAGCCAAGTTCGAGACCCATCACGGCCTCTGTATTATTTGTATGTTCTCCCTGCATGTTCTCCATCCAAGACAGATACCTTCAAAAGGCGAAAAGTTTCAGGACTCAGTAGACCCTAAGCTGTGAGCTGCTTTTACTGCCCGACAGTGTTAACATGTCATCCGTTATAATTCAGCCTCGCACAAAAACACACACTATGTCTGTCCTTCACTTTGTAGCGAGGATTTTGTATTCACACGAGCCTCATCTTTAGCCTTTAGCACTATTGTGTTTGACATTAGAACCCATGGCACGTTTCTTCTGATCCAGCCTGAACCCTCATAAACGCCCCGATCGGAAAGGTGTAAAAACATGCAGGAGCTTTACTGCTAAGTGAAATTCAGCCTAAGGGGTTTAAGATGTCTGGTGTCTGTCTCTCTTACGTACTCACCCGAGAGTAGATCACTTCCAGAGAGATGTTCTGAGGAGAAGCGCTCGGAGCTGTGAGGAGAAAGCATTAGTAAATATTAGTATATATTTAAATGTCATTTGTCCTGTTTTTGAGGAATAACACAATTTGAGTCAGAACTCAAGTTCAGTTTGCTCATTTTTAGCATGGCATCAATGTTAGCGACGTGATAATGCTATGCATAAAAGCTATTAAACTAAACAAAGCTACGCAGCTACTTAAACACTGCTTATAAACCAAGCCTAACTTAAATACTAGTTACTCTAGCAAACATTACCCCTAGAACAGTGTCTGTTTGGCATTAAGTGCTCTAGCTGAACTTAACTAGTAATTAACCTAGCTGTAAATATCGGTTATACTCTCCATCCACTGGGGTGCGCTGCAGCGTGTAAAGAATGCGCTGGTGCTCACCCCAGAGCATTTGCAAACATTTCAAATTAAAATTTCTTTGATTTTTTTTCTTCTTCTTTTTTTTTTTACAGATGTTGTTGCAAAGCAGCTTCAATATGAGCAGCCAAAAGTGACAGCGGCAAGGAAAAACTCCCCGAGACTTAACAGGAAGAAACCTTGAAAGGCTAAAATGAGAAACCCGTCCTTCTCCGGGTGAAATTGGACATGTTTTTGAATCTTTGTGTGATTAAACAGCTGAAAAACACAATGCTGAGTGTAGCATGTGGTGAAAATATGTCAGCTCACAGCAAGCTAACGTTTATTTGGCTTCTGTGTGGATATAAAAAGCTATAAAACAGTTTGGAAAATAACCCGTGGCGGTTTGGTTAGGGCTTCATTTATTCCTGATAGATCTGTGCTACAATTTCATCAGAACAAGCCAGGTAAAGAAAATCGCTTCTCTCACCATTCCAAAAATAGACAGCTAATGTTTTGAGACACAAACTTTTTCTGTGTAGGCAAAAGTTTCACAAACGTTTCTGAGTAACACAACTAAACAACTGGCAATAAAAGACACTGTTCGTTTTATGTGAAACTACACATCCCAGAGTTCTATAGAGCTGGTCTATGGAATGGGTAGTACTGGTGCTGCTCAGGCCCAGGGACTTAAATAGTGTCCCACGGTTCTATAGGACTGGTTCACAGGGCAGATAGTACTGATTCCGCTGTGCCGCAGGGTCTCAATTTAACTAGTATTGGTGTTGCACCAGTCTAAGAGTCTTAGTTCGAAAAATATTGATGCCAGCCAGTCCTGGAGTCCAATAGGGCTAGTCTACAGGGCAGATAATGTTGATGTTCCACCAGTTCCAGTGTCTTAATTGGACTAGTATTGACACCGACCAGTCTCAGGGTCCTACAGGGCTGGTCTATAGGGCAGGGAGTACTGGTGTTGATTAGTCCCACGGTCTTAATCAGAGAACTGTTGGTGTTGGCCCGGTCCAGAATTCTACAGAGCTCGTCTACAGAATGGGGTGTGTTGGTGCCGCTCAGTGCTGGGGTTCTACAGGACTGGCTACATGGCAGGTAATACTGATGCCATTCTGTCCCAGTGTCTCAATTTGAGTAGCATAGTGTCACACCAGTTTGAGGGTCTAAATTTGAGTAGTGTTAGTGCCGGCCAGTCCCAAGGTTCTATAGGGCTGATCTACAGGGTGGTTAGCGTAGTTGATGCCCATCGTGTGAGTAGTGTTGGTCCAGAACATCTTCAGTGTATTTATGGAGCAGGAAGCATTGTTTTCTGTTTTTTTTTTTCTGGGTACTCCACTTTCCTCTCCCAAATACTTTAGTAGGTTGAATGGCTGAATTGGGGCCTAATGTACCAAGAATAGGGTCTGATCCAGTTCAGACGCTCAACAGGATAAAGCACTTACTGATGATAAACAAATAAATACAGGGTCAATAGGGGAGCAGAGATGGCCTGCAATCTCTTTACATGTCTGCATGTCTGATTGATTCACTACTCAGCTCATCTTTCAGACCATCTCCTGCTCGTCCTGATCTCAGTCACAGTAAAACATGGCAACAAGATCAATCCAAATCACATTGTGCAGTCGATCTAGGAAGCGTATTAGTATTAATGTCTATAATGGCTTACCTGAGGTAATTTGATAATTGATTGCGATGCACCCTAGAGAAAACGCCGGATCCAGTAACGGCTGCTCGTGTTATACAGTGAGTATCAGCCCCGGGTCATCCCTCAGGCCAAATGCTAATTCAATAACGGCTTTAACAGGCTGGAACTATTAAGAGTCCAGTGTGACCCTAGTAAAACTGAGAGCCTCTGCAGTAACTGTGATATGTGATATCTTTATTACGGATGCTTTAATGCCACCCCTGTTTGAGATTGGATTAGATGGAATGTGTTTCATCAGTGTAATGCACCCAAATAATACACGTTCTTAGGGGGTCCTGTGGGGCCTTTCGTTGACTTGTGGCACTGATGTAGTGCTACTCGTTTTGGTTGTTGTGCTGTAGAACCTTAAAGGTTCTAGTGAAAGCTCATGTTCCTCTTGTAATTCACATGCTTAACAAGCTCACACCAGTTCATCGTATTGTTCTATCAGCCTGCAGGTCCTCAAACGCTTTGTTTAATTAACAAGCACCGTTTGGGTAATGAGCTTCCACCTTCACCTGCTGATTGTTATTGTTCAGTGGCTTGGGTTCTGCGCCTCCTTTACGACCGTGAGACACAACCTGGGGATCTTATGTATCTCTGCATTACGGGGGCTTGTGCGTGTTTTTGATGTGCAAACAGACCTGTAATTAGCAAATAAAGGTAGTCATAAAGAAAGGAAGGGAATAAGGTGGGAGGGGCTGCACCAATATTCATTAGGGAGACACAACGGGCTTTTAATTAAGGAGGAAATGGAAAAGGCAAGACTCGTGCCTCATTTACGGCATTTGGCGAATTTCAGCTAATGCAAGCTGACAGAAAATAAATTCCCGCAGCCTCTTAGAGCGCTCTGAAAGTAATGCGAATAGACAGTATGGCTGAGGAACGAGTGCCAACACCTCCAAACAGAACCCAGCCTAAGAGATGGGAGACGGGAAAATGACGGAGGAATGGGAGAGAGGGTGAAGGGCCAGAAATGATCAAAGAGTGAAAACTGTCATGGAGAAAATTTGGCAACATGGCTTGAATCCAAATTATGGCAGGTTAAATAAGTAACTAAATAAAGACAGACTTAATTTACTCATAACTGCAGTCAGATACAATCCCAGTCAGGAGTTTCTCCCATAAACTTAGGATTCAAAGCTAGAAAACACCCTAAACTCCTGCTCACTTCCTTCTGAGGGTCATCAGCAAATCCTCCTCCTGGAATGTTTTTTTTTTTTTTTTTTTTTTTTTAATTAAAGGAAACTAGATTATTCAGAAGACTGAATCCAGGTCAGTTGAGCACCGTAGCATCAAGACACATTTCTCTATCACCAAGACTTGAGATTTTAGATAAAACAAAATTGTCCTGGTCAGAGACTAAAATAATTTAGTGAAATTCTGGGAATATAGCGGGAAGACATTCCCAACCTCTCAAGTCCACCTTCTTCCACATTTATAAAAGGTAGGAGAAAACCAGGCTTAGATAGCAGACAGTTCTTGGCTAAATGTGGTTCAGTTTAGACTGTATTGTGATGAGTGTAACCATTACCATCCAGAATAAAAGCTCATCAGGTTGGAGTCATTATCGTCGGCAAATGTGGCCCAGAATATCAGAGGGGCAACCGGAGGATTTGAACCGGGTCTAAGACGACCTGCTGTGCCAACCAAAGATTTTAGTTACCCAAAAAGAAAGTGTGAATTGGCAAATGGCACACTGAAATGGCCAAGTCAAGTCAGAGCCAAACGAGTCTCCAGATTGTTCTGTAAAGCAACATCTGATGCAATATCGTGCAAAGCTTACATCTTAGGCATCAATCTCAGCAGGTATTTGCCCTTTCTGAAACTTCTCTGTCCTGGGCATTCATTATAGTCCATTCTCCCCCCACACTCTGTGAAATATTGATAAGGGTTCAGAGTAAATGCTTTGATTATTAGTGTATCCTCAATCCCTGGGTTTAGACTGAAATCAATAGCTCAAACTGGGACCATCCCCTTGGTTGGAGCTCAGGATAAAGAACAGGTTAAATCTACATCAGCTTCCCATCACTTGTTCATCTGTTTTTGCAAACCTTATTTTGATCTGGAGTTTAGGATGGCACCCAATCAGTGGGCACCACACACTCGGTCATATCAAGATTTGGGCAGTGAACCTACTGGCTAGTGAGAGTAAACCCGGACAAGTCAAAGAAAACACACAAAGACAGGGAGAACATGCCAAACTCTACTCTTTTGCTGACTGCAGTCCTCCTGTTAGTCTGCACAATGCATCATCAGCATCATTGCACAGGGACCCTCACTGGACAACCAGAAACTGGATTTGACTTGTCTGGACCTGTCTTCCTCTCCTGTCCGTCTATCCACGTCTCCATCCGAGTGTGTCTTAACCTATTAATTTCCATAACCAAATCTGTCCAGTTTATCATTTACCTGTTTATGGACAGACTGTAGATCGTTCCATTTACCTGCACATCCATCTCTTTAACTACCAAAGGGTTTATTTATTTATTTACATGTTCGTTTATCTGTCCATCTCTTAATCAAGTCAGCTGCCAACGCATCAGTCCGTTTGCCTGTATCACGGTCCTTTTATCCTTAAATTGTAATAACTTTCCATTCTCACTGCAGAAACATCTGCTGAAGCTTCTGTAGTTGTCCATCTGTTTATGTAAGCATTGTCGGATCTTCATAGGTGACGCTACGCTACGTTTTTTAGGTTCATCTGTGCCAGTTTTTCTGGGACTTCAGTGTAAGAGTCCATCTATCTCTCCATCAATCTGGATCCATTAGTTCCTCCCTCTCTCTCTTTTTCCCTCTGCTCAGATATTATAATTGAATATTGGAAATAGATGGAGCTGATGACCACTGCTTCTCCTCCTCTTAATGGAGACACCCCGAGCAAGTCGAATCCATCTCGCCTGGGTCACATCGGCTGTCAGAGTTGAGCGACGCCGTGCTAAATCAATTACACCGAATCAGCCATCCACCCCTCCGTCAGTCCGGCGTGACCAACCTAATGAGACATCTGTTAATTTCTGATAAATTACCCGATTAGCTCCTGATGAACTCAGCTGCATTATCTAACTATTTAGCAAACAGCCTCCGACCTCTGGGAGACGTGACGGAAGAATTGTAAACAAAAGTTAAATCGTGAATGCTTCCTATTAAAATGCACGCTAACATTATTTGAGTATTATATTCTATTTCATTATATAACCATTATATAACATTAGACTAATGTCCACCACTGTACTGCCGTCCAGCTGAGTCAAGCTTCAGGGAAGAACGGCCTGCTGAGTGATCATACTCCAGTGCTGGCCCAGTTACCCTTACTGGTCTTGCCTTGAACTGGGGTCCCACTGAGGGAATGCTTAACCATGATTATACAGTACAATTCAAGTTTACTGTTTAGTACTGAATCCTAGTTCAGGTCTAAATGAGATAACATTACCATCGGAGAGCGTGGTGATGAGCAGGTCATCGGTGGCGATGCCCGGTCCGTGGTGGTTCAGGGCCAAAACTCGTAGAGAGTACTCGGTGAATTTCTTTAGTCCTTCCATTCTGTAGCTTTGGCTGAGAACCTCGATGCTCTGATAGAGAGAAAAATCATTCATATTTCAGACTCACTCAAACGTTCTCCACGTTTTTGATAGTGCTGAACAGAGCTCAGGTTCTTGGCGAGGTAGCACTTATCAACCATTGTCTATATATTCTGAGAGACGCCAACTGGCATCAAGGAAAGTGTCTGGCCGAGTAGACGGGGTTCGCATGTTAAATGTTTATCCAGCTGCCTTTTCTCATTCCTTTCATATCCCTCCCTCTGTCCTCCATCCCTCTTGCTCATGGCTTTTATCAATCTGAAATGAGACATTAGGGTCGCTAATACTCCCCCAAACTATTACATAAATAAATAAAGTTCACGAAGTTCTGTAATTACATCCTGTACAAAAACACCAGAGTTATAACCCATCTTTAAAAAGGAAAATAGTAATAAAATGACATGCTGTTCTTTAATTAAAATCTGCAAAGGCCAGCTCTAAGGTCACCACCCACAAATGCCAAAAATATCACAACCACCAAGAAAAGATCACCAGCAGTAATTAATACAGAAAATAAAAAGAAATGCTCTTTAGTAATTAAACTGGAGACCAGAAGTAAGATCATAACCCTTCTAGGAGAATAATACAATAAAATAAACTGACATATTCTTCTTTATATAGATTGTATTAGAAATCCAACCATTACCATATAAACATAAAAAGATCACCATGAATACTGCAAATAATAAATCCATGACTTAATTAACTGTCAGTCTAATTTATCATCTTTGTTTGGTGAGAGTCATGGCTTTGTTAATTGATTTATAATTTTATAGATTTTTTTTGTATATTTACATTTTGAGAGCGCTACCAACCCTAAAAAAGAGGAAAAATAAACAATAAACTAAATAAACAAAGAAAAACAAACCCTAAAAACAGTGCAGTATTTACGGCCTAAAATATATCCTCAATACACCAATTAACAAGTAAATTAATTACAGCTACAATAAATATATTCATTAATTAAATAAAAGGAACTGGTTCTAAAAATCCACACCTTAAAAATCTCCCAAAATATCACAAACATTTAGAAAAGACCCTCACCATTACTCCAATAAACAAATATAATATTTAATTAAATAAAAAAAACATGCTGTTCTGTAATTATACCCATCAGAGACCAGCAATACGATCACTGCTCTCCATAATAAAATAAAATAAAATAATTCACATATAAATCCAAGTCATTATGCAATTATAGCATGAAGTGTCCAGAACAATAATAAAATAAATAAAAATCCACGTTTTACACTCTTCATAGAACAGCACAAGATCAGTGTATCTCATTCTGCAAAATGGTGCTGATAACAAATATTTAGACAGTGGGAAATCATTTGTATTATTTCCTATGGGGAAATCCTTATCTGGTTCGTGTATATTCAAACCTCTACCTATAAATAGTGGTGCAGTGGGCGTTCTGATTGGTCCTGTGGGCCGCCTCATTGGGCGTACATCTGCGTTCTCTACTGTCTCACAAACGAGACTTCTTATTGAATAAACAACCAGAACCTCATAATTAACCACCGAATAACAAGTTAAAGATAAGAACAATATCTACTACCATTGTTTTCAGACGAAAATTTTACCATAAGCAGTGGTTTGAAATTGGAAATCAGATAGTGAGGTTCACTCTATGAATAAATGAAACATTATATTCAAATTAAAAGGCTTAATATTATATAATTATATCTGTTCCATAATAAATGTAGAGAGTCGTGGTCATACCTGTTCTTTTCCTGTTGAGGTCTCGGTCCAGAGGAGTCGGTAGCCTTGGATGGGGCCATTGGAGTAGGCCGGAGAATCCCATGAGGCCTGAATGGAGGTGGGAGACATGGCCTCACCCCGAACGTTCTCCACAGGACCAGGAACCTGCACTGCTCCACCCAAAGAAATGAGAAAGTTAATGAATGGATGAATCTGAGCTGAATGAAGTTAAAGAACAGTCCAGACTGCTTTGATCTGGGTTCGAAATGTACATCTTCTTTAGTTGGTCTCATTTTCAGCCTGAAAGTCACATGACTTGGTTACAGTTTTTAGGAGTTTAATTATGATATTATTAATAAACATAGCTGGAGAAATCTCAGCATGGTACAGTTTTACTACAGTTTTTTTAACAGTTGCTGATCTTCATTTATAAATTGCTAAATTAGATAAGCAAATGGTTAATTTCACAATAATGAGATATTTTTTGTGTTTTAATCATAGCAGGCTTTTATCTACAACTGCACTGAAAATTTCAAATCACTAAACAATATTAATAAATCAATATATGAATTAATATAAATGATTAAAAATGCTTAATATAATTAAATTTTTTTTTAATATAACACCATTAATCAATAATAATGTATAGGTTATTAAATTTAAATTATAAGGATATAAGTATTTAAATATGTCAATAATAAATAAATACTTTAAATACTTTAAGTTAACTGGGCTAATTAATAAATTCTACAAGAATCAATACAAAAATAACAAATATCATATTATTTAATAATCATTTAACATAGTACAATGTTATAATAGAATAAAGTCCAACTCAAAATAATCAATAAATATATTATTTTTTAATATCAACACAAAATCGAATTAATAATATACAATTAAATATAA
>JAVSBU010000093.1:2831179-2845103 GCA_033118015.1 Loricariichthys derbyi | reverse complement strand
AAAGTCTGAAATTGCCTGAAAAATCATATGATAATAATTTTTTCACAATTAACAAAAATGGTCACTTGTGAAAAAATCATTATATTATTTTTCAGGCAATTTCAGACTTTCAAAGGCTCTTTTCTGAAAATTAAAAAAATGTCACTTACGACCTTGCTCATGGGACGACTAAAGAAACATAGTGGGCCTTGTCGGTTTGTACCTGCCTCTAAATTCTCACTCACTTTCGCTTTGTGACGTCACCCTAAAATATCAAACACTCCAAACTTACTCAAATTGTACTTTTTTTACCAGCCTACATAAGAGGGTTTTACTAAACACTGAATTCCAACCCTATAATTCATTCATCACTACTGTAAGTAACCAAATGCACTAAAACACTCAAACTAAATACCAGCCATAAACGGTATAACACAATAAACAGACCATCGAACATTGTGCTAAAAGTTGGGACTGGGTAACAAACACATCAGTGGCTGAGCCGCTTTCAAAGTTCCGTACAGGGATGAAGGGAATTTGGATTTATCGTTAGTAAAGGTTGGTGTTTGGGGCCGTGATTGTGCATAAGTGCCACATAAATTTGATCGATTAATTGAGACTAATTGATCAGAGAAAATTCATCTCGTTTCACTGTGTACTGTGCTTATGGTTGAAATGACAATAAACCCCAACCTGAACTCGCTCGGGGACCTGAGAAATAGTAGAACTTCAGTGTCCTCTACACTGCTCCTAGTGGCCAACAAGGAAACTGCATAGCTTTAACATATTTGTATATGTGTTTGATGGAACTGTCATCCTCATTACTGTTCTGAAAATAGTGCAAAATACAGGCCAATAAAGAGAGAGTGAGAGAGAGAGAGTACATGAAAGGAAAAAGGGCAATTCTCAAAGAGAAAGGACCATTCCACATTTCAAAAGAGGAAGAAATTGCTCATTGGAAAGCTGTGCTAAACATTATTAAGTGTAATCCAGCGCCTTGCTTCATGTGTCATTACAATGCCATTTGCCGTTCTCCAAGATAAAAGAGTTCGGCAGCCTTTGAAGAGACCTGCAGCGACTCACCAGGAGTGGCCACAGTTCGCCAAACGCTAAAAGCATTTTTATTAAAATGCAACCAGATGCTCATGTGCACCAGCGAAACTTTATTTCTAACAGCTGACCCCCCCCCCCCTCATACACACAGAGCCTTTGCCTCCTGAAACATATGACTACCTCAGCAACGACTCGGTTCATTAACAACCAGGTATTATATCTGAAGCTGCGGTGGGTAGTTACTCAGAGGTTCAGATGTTCATCCTGTCTGCATTTTTATTAGACAAAATTTAATGGACTATGTGAAGAAAACTGAATTTAGATCAAATTTACCAGATTAATACAGTGTCTGTAGGAAGGAAACGTCACACCTCTACAGTAAATGCATGCTCAGATTAGTGTCTGAATGGACCACACAGTAAACCTTGAGGCAGATGGGCTACAACACCAGAAATCCAAATCGGATTCCTTTCCTGTCAACCAAGAACAATAATCTGAGGCTACAATGGGTGCAGGCTTATCAAAACTGGATATTTGAAGATGGGAAAACATTGCCATGTCTGGTTTATCTCAGTTTCTGCATCTCGTCATCAGCATTTGGCCTAAACAGAATGAAACCATGGATCCAACATGATCGTTTTAGTGGGTCAAACCACTGCTGATATGTGAAATGTGGCTTTCCCAGCACATATTAGCTTGGAAGAAACCAAAACATTGATACTCTACAGGAAACAATCCATTTATGAGAAGAATACCTTAAATCACCATAAAATAAAATTAATATATAAAATAATAATAAAAATGGAACTTATATAGCACTAATAAAGCCATAAACACAACATTCAGAGTGGATATAACGTAAAAAAAAAACACATACATTACACTTAGTACAGACAAGATGGCTGAAACTGGTCCTGATAATGAAGTATTTTAATTTTGAGGAAGATTATAAATCAGGGAGAAAGATAAGATCCCTTTGCTATGCCACTTGAAATTTATCTCTGGGGGGCTCCCATTTCTCTCCATTATCTTTGATTTGAGATGTTTCTACTCTGTGAATCTATCTGTGCTAAATTTCAGGAACTGTTGTGGAAAGACACACCTGTCTCTGTAAAGTCTCACAGCTAATGATGCATATCAAAGCAAAATCCAAGCCATAAGGAGGAAGGAACTGTCTGTAGAGCTCAGAAACTTGATTGTGTGGAGATCTGGAGAAGGCTACAAATATTCTGCTGCACTGAAAGTTCCCAAGAGTGCAGTGGTCTGAAAGTGGCCTTAAATGGAAGACGTTTGGAAAAATCAGGACCCTTTCAAAAATAAGTAACCAAAGTAATCGGGGGAGAAGGGCCCTGGTAAAGATACCTGACCAAGAACCCAGCGGCAACTTTGGCTGAGATCTAAATGTCCTGTTTCAAAGATTCTCTGGTGATGATCGAGAAAAATGGGAAATCTCCATCATGTTTTCAATTTCTCATTATAGGATATTGAATGCAAAATGAATGGGGGACAGTTTGAATTTTGTTTTGTTTTAGCAGAAAAGATCTACAAAAAGAACTGTATGGATATGAAACATCACGGCAGAGCAGCTAACGTTTAAATCACAAACCATTTATCAAAAGTGACTTACAGAGCTGAGCAGTTGAATGATGAGACCCTCGCTTAACAGCAGGAATCCTAGGAACTTCTGATCAGGCTCCAACATGTTTTCTTCAGCTGGACCTAACCTCTCGGTAAATGGGACAAAGCAACATGTTCAATGGTCTCAATGATTATTACCCTGCTGCCATCCATTACACATCTTTAACCTCAAACTATTGAGTGAATGCCAACCACAGGAAGATGGACTCTCCTGGTCTTGGTTCCTCCATGTAACCTCCAGGTACTGGTATATTTTCTCTCCAGTGCCTGTTCTCACTTCACATGCATAATTGTTTGTTTATTAACACCAAATAAATCAGTTTTTAAACCCTGCACTTTATGAATTACTCAATAAGAGCCCATTGTGACATTCATGTAGGCCACATCTCAAACCTTAGGCTACAGATTTAATGACGACATCATCACAAGAGCGATGCTTTAATATTTATACAGAGAAAAAGTCAGCACTTGATTTAGGCTTTGATTTTCCAGTTTGCTTTATAGCGCCCCATCTCCCAAAAGCACCATAACATTAAGCTCATGTTGGATAGAGAGAGAGCTTAATGTGGTGCTCGCTCTACCCCTTAACAATCTCTGCATTACGACGCTTCTGGGAAACTCAGTTCAGACTTTTATTAGCTGTTAGCGCACTAATTATACTCGACGGATCTTGAGACAAATTCAGATGTTTTCAAGCCACATTTTTATTTTATGCTTGGATTTACACTCATCCAGAAATTGGTTATTTCTCTGAGTATGCACTTGCTCATTCAAACAGGACATGAACGTCTGATGAATCTTCTCTGGGCATTTCTGTTGCTCTTGGTGGGCCGAGATTTTGTGGAACTGAATTTATTTGTGAACCCAATTAAAATGTTAAAAATGTAAGCAGATTGATTAACCTACATCCATCCTATTGGGGAGATATAACATATAACATCTAAAAACAATGCAGAATAGCAAGTTGAGATTGACCTTCTCAGTCATAGTTCTAATATTATCAAATATATGGGAAAAAATAAGAGAGAATTTATTTTAGGTATTAAAATGTTTTAAAAAGTGGAATATCAACGTTACAGTATTGAGTGACTAAAATATGTATTTTAAGGTAAAATATTATGGATTACTTATGAAAAATATTTAAGCCGTGAGATAGACTGACAATAATGTAAAAAAAAGATTTCTGAGGATTTTAATCATTATATTTTTCAGCTTTCTAGGTAGTGTGCAGGAAACAGCTTAATAATAAAATGTTTTTTTTACAGTTCATTAATTTAATAATTATCTATAATTATATTTTTATGAGCCATTGGTGGAATGGTACTGTAATAAAAACAGGTGGGTAAGCACCATGGGAATCTTTCCATAAGAAAGAAATCGGATTTCGGCCTAATCCACAGCACGTATCCACATTGGGCTCCATTGTGCAGGCACGTTTGAAACACGGCTCTGCAGAGAAGCAATGCAAATGAGCTGGCTGATGTTTGCAGTAATCAGGCTCCTAATCAGAACCTTCTCTTGGAATGAAGTCAGCTGGGACAGAAAACAATGTTCTCTCTTTCCTCTTTTCCTTTTATACCTCAAAAATATGGTATACATGTGTTTATGGGGCTCTCATGAATCTTTCATGGCTTCTGCACTTCAGGTCTTATCAGCTTTAATCAGAGTCATCCAGCCTCTAACACACACGCTAACATGGCAGCTTCCACAGACCTCGTCTAGCTCCTCTTTAGAGCATCTAAAAATACACACACACGTTCCCCAAAGGACTGGAGATCACGATGCCATGTTTTCATGCAGCAGGCTGATCTTATGACCATATACACACTGGATAGTCATGATATTGATTTCTCACCACTTGAGTGGTCTTCAGAGAGACGCCAACATCCAGGATGGAAGGAACGACTAAAATACCAGAGGAAACTGCATTCAAGACCTTTTCAGTGTGGTCTGATCTTTCTGGTTGAGATAAACACACAATGTCCGACTTTTTTAGACACATTGATTCTTTTTTCAGAGTCTGGAAATACTATGTACAGTCATGTTTTTTCTGGTAAAACTAAAAGGAACAGCAAATTTATGCAGGAATAGAAAACCGGGAAAACGTACCCCGAGAAAAAAGATTCTATAGGCGACAGTGGCAAGCATTTAAATGAGCTCCCCTTACACTGCAGTAAGGCTGAGAACATCGACTCTCCCAACTCTGATTGCACCATTTACATTTACGGCATTTAGCAGATGCTCTTATTCAAAGCGACTTATTATACAAATCTTACAATCCAAGCATTTGGGGGTTAAGGGTCTTACTCAAGGACCCAACAGTGGCAGCTTGGCAGAGGTTGGATTTGAACCTTCTAGTCCAGAGTCCAGCAGCTTAACCACTAGGCTACCACAGTCCCAACACAGTACCACAGGAATGGACTTTTTGCCAAGAAACCACTTTTTCCAGAAGAGAAGCAGGGTGTAAAAGATAACCTAAAGCTCATGAATATTGTAGTGAGGATCAGCAGAAAAGAGCAACAAATCTAAGTTTGAAATTTTTGTCAATCCTCAACGATATGGTTAGTGCTAAAACAACAAATTTAATGGTGGTCTAAGACATTTGCACAGTAGAGGTTACATGATTATCTCTTCTAAAAAGACAGATTTCTACCATTTTCTTATGGATTTCCTCTACAGCCCACTCCTCCAGTCTCATCTCAGAGGTACAGGTTATGCAGATTGCCATCATTGTTCTTAAGTAATTACTTTAGAAATCCAGGTCATTCCAATGAGAATGTCAGTGATGCTGAGTTGATTTGTGTCTGGGAGTTTGTTTTTTGCTGAGCTGGTGGTAGTGGATGACAGGATACTTTATCTAAGAATCATTCCCATGATCAGCACACTGACAACCCCCAGTCTGAAGCGAAGGTCACCAGTGTTGCATCCGATCAGCTCTTGATAATGACTCCCACACAGTGACACCCACACACTCAATAACTGGATGCAGCTTCCATTTGATGCCTTATAATAGAGCTGTTTTTGGAACTGGCAGTCAAAGGCTCTGGTCCAAAGACAATTGTGGTCTTCATATACAAACCTGCATCTTTCTGACTGGAATCAACATGCTTAGACATGACGATGACTCTGAATGTGAGATGTTTGGTTCTCCAGTACAGTGCTATTAGAGGCGACACTCCACCGGAGCAGAGAGGGGATGGAGGAGATGAGATGAAAGAGAACGCTGTGATCCTTTGCTTAATAAGATCAAAGGCTGGAGATAACACCACACACTACCTTTCAGCATGGTGAGGAAATGTCGATAGTGTAGCAAAGGCTCTAACATACAGCACTTTGGTTGGAGACAGGCCTCTTTGGGAATCACTTTTACATTCGGACCAGACCTTCAATTCCATCGTACACCGTCACATTGGACTGTACAGAGAACATTAGGCAGCATCATTTGCTGAGACAGAAGTTCCTCACTAAGGCTCTGGTCCTCTAACTGGAAGGTTATGAGCTTACTTTCGCATAAAACCTTACAAGGTATAATCCAACCAATTTACCGATTAAAGGCTGTTGCTCAAGGGGCTCAGCAGTGGTATCTGAAGACTGGAACCTTTTGATCCATAGTCCAGCACCTTCCACCTGTAGCTACTGCATCCTCAAATGCTCAGCTCTGTGAGTTGTTCTGGATAAAGTTCTCATTTTCATTTCCATCTGATCCACAGGAAATAAGAATCTGTCTTATATACATCTAATTCAGGTATGAATGACAGAACTAGCACCCCATGTGATTCTTACAGACATAAAAGAGAATGATCCTTTCATTTTATCTGTGCCAAGTTGTATAAAAATGGCTTTTTCCTATTTTTAGGGGTCCTGGAACTTGATTTAGGGATTAGACATTAAATATACAGAACATACAGACATGAGTCAAACAGAACACCAAGGTTTTGAAAGAGAATGGGCTGATTGGGGGAACATCAACAAGAACGATGCAATCTAAACAGGCAACGACGGCCGAGTCATGTGTTGCCCTTCTAGATGCTGGATGAGTTGGAAGAAGGAAGACAAACAATAAGGTTGGGTCTCCTTAGCTTTGTATACTTCGCACTTCAGAGACACTTGCACTCCATGGCCACTCTGTGTTCCTGGCGTGATGAGTTACACTACAGGTTAATGGCTCAAATGACGTTGAATTATAGGACCCATAAAATAAAGACTGCAGCAGTAGGACTTGGTGGAAATCGTTTGAGGATCTTAGGGTTACCCCTCTGCTATTCTGATACCTTTGCGGTGTTAAACCTCGCAAAAGCGTCAGATGCAGCTGAAAGGTGAAGGTCCCAAGCTGCTGCAGTACGGATACCGTCAGATCCAAAACGCCCGAGATGATCTCGACGGATTGTGGGTGACAAAAAAGCAGAGGGGTTGACAGAGGTCCGTGTTTGAGCTATTACCCAAGCAAGAGGGAAGAGCGAGAGCGAGGGATGGAGGAAGGTCCACAGGGGCAGAGCTGAGATATAAAGGCCAGGATGCTTTCATTATTGTATTGACCCTCAGGGTTAGGATGCTGGCAGCTGGAGAAGCAGCCATTAGCCACCTCTCCATCACGGTGCACCTCCACCTCTCGCCGTCCAAGCGCAATTTATTCCCTCGCTCTGAGCCGAGCTGACAAACGCCCATCTAACACTAAATCAATAGCAGCGCTAAGCGTAAAGTACAGGACACGGGAACCTCACTTCTACTTCTAATCAACGTATACAGCGTCTTGATGCTCAGGTTTATGAGGCTGAGTGAATTGCTCACGCTCCAAGTCGTATATCTCTCTCCTTTAGCTGAAGGACAAACTCTCAAAACGTCAAGTCCAAAACGTGGTATTACCAGGACAACAACAAAAACGATCCTAAACACAGTCCCTGAAAAAGGGGTGGGAACATGACCCAGTAAAGTGGGTCTGACACCCCTGCTACGAGGCTTCCCAGTGTGCTCTATGTGTACTTACTGTACTGTTATAAATCTACATTGTCTTTTTTCATATTAAGCTTAATCCACTGCTGTTATTAAAGTAGCACATTTCCATTGCATGTATTACCATGTGGAAACATGACCTTGTTTTTTCGGTGTATAGCCAAATTTAAAGAAAAAAAAGCAATCGAGTTTTTGACAGCGATGAAGTTTGACAGCATAAATCCCATAAACATAACGAGCTGTTCATGCTCATTTTCCTAAAGGAATCAACTAAAATGCCACTAATAACAAAATCTACAGGCGACGCCGCAAAAAAGATGATAAACTATTTCCACTGGTGTTGCACAACTTATATGATCTACTTGCACAATAAATCTTGAAAATACAGGAGGAGCAGAAGTGATGGTGATTGGCTGGTCAGTTAGTGTCACCAAAAATAAATAAAAATCAGGTTGGTATAGAATTCATCATTATACATGAGCTCAAATTTATTTACTTCCTTTAAGCAAACATTTGGGCACTATGGTCTTGTTTTGCTGATTTTCTACATGACAAGAAGCATGAGCAAGGGGGAAAATCTAATTTGACACATTTCTGTTTAATAAAACACCAACAAATGGTGCAGAGAGACTTGAAGATTTTTAATAAATTCTGGGTTCTAAGGCTAAACATCTTCCTTTCACGTTTCCCAGCCCCCGCTGAGACTTGAGGCTGTTAAATTCTCCATCGTTCATCCCAGTCTTCCCCCAAAATCCATTTTAAAAGTCTTTTTTTTCTTCTCTGCAGCACCACTGTACTGATATTACTTTCTTTCTTTCTTAAGGTAGAGAAAAATAACTCTACTAATAACTTGAGAGAAAATGCAGTGCTGGTATTAAGTCCAAGCAATTATTAAGAAAGAAACTACATATTTTCTTTTATTCATAAAGTTTAGAGGCTGATCAAACTCAGATATTTCCAAGGTTATGCAGAAATGTGATCTATTTAAGTTTGGTTCATCTAAGGTTTGTGTTTCTATGAAGAATCAGCAGCCTTTTATCTGTACTGATGTATAAACTGTACATTCCTGCGCGCGCGCGCACACACACACACACACACACACACACACACACACACGCAAACACACATCCAGTGTATTGATCGACAAGGTGAGGTAAACACATGGTCAATAACCTCAAGTCTCAGCGCCGCTTCTGACAAACCACAGAGGGCAGAGGAATAAAAACCAGTACTAAACCTTATAAATGTGCATGTTCCATATTCTATAAGGAATAATACGTTTTTAAACATTTCAATCATTTTCTCACACATTTGTTAATAAACTTTAGATCTTCTAGCCATCTCTGCTACTCAAAGACTTCATGGATTGATTATATGATTTCTTTGGAATGTGTTATAGGCCAGAAATGCAGGAATGTATTGTGATTAACAAACAAAATGAAGATGATATAAAAAAAAAAAAGCATGAATGATGTCGAGTTTATACAGTCTGCAATGAAATAAAAGTGAAAGTAAATGTAAGAAACACTGCATTTTCTTTCTATTTTCCCTATTGTCTCCTTTTTCTCAGAATTTTTTGGGGTTGGAAATACAACAATGAATATACACCAAAGTACCAGAAGCTTAAAGCAGGAGAAGAGAGGAAGTCAAACACAGAAACACACAACAAACAGCATAAAAGCAAAAGATGTGACAAAGAAACAGAGAAACAGCAGGATACAGAGACAATAAAACAAACCTGGAGTAACTATGGAACAGGATATGGGTCAGAGGAAAACTAATATCATCCTGACACCTCTGTTTAAAGTAAAACCAAATAAATGCTTTTGTTATATTTACTGAACACATTTATAAATCACAGGCAGTTCATTCTACACAAAGTATGTGAACCTCTCCTTTGGGTCTATCCATGGCTGGTAGAGGGAGTTACATTACGTTCAGACGTGTAATGGACGACCATGCTGATAAAGCACAATCACACTGCACTCTATATAACCCACTAATCTGCTGCAATCACACTTTCTCCTCCAGCGTCGCCGTATTCCACGTCCTCCTTCCACATCTAGGGCGCAGAACAAAGAGACTGATTGGACATCTCATGGTATAATGGACAGGTGCACTGAAGTGGCCTTCATCAGCCCTCTGTTACCCTGTCACCCATCACCCCCCCCCCAACACACAAATACAGTCACAACCCATTGTTACCATGCATACATTTTTTTAATTCATTTTCCACCAGATGGAGGCTAATGACATCAGTTTCCTGAAATAAAAAGTTGAGGCCAAACTGTAAGCGTAAAAATTGTTGATGGTTGTCGACTGGAATTTACCAAAGTCTTTCTTTTTGTAAATGCAAATATCATGGGTTTTCCAAAAAGGAAATGACGTGCAAATGATACGTAGTCAGAAATACCACTTAAAACATGATCTACACAGCCCCCAATCCTTTTTTTTTTTAAATAGCCTGTCATGTCCAGCCACTTAGCGAACAGAATATAAATCTTGTGCCAGACTCTTTTGCTTTGCCAAGTGGAACATTATTAGCTCATTACAAGTTCCTCTTGTTGCTTAACATTTTGTGTTTATTTATATATTTATTTAATCAAGCATTACATAATTAAACCGGAACCGACAGGTGGAGGGGGGACAGAAAAGGAAAAGAAAAAGCAAAAGAAGAAGGAAAAAAAAGAAGAAGAAAAGGAAAAAAGGAGAAAAAAGAAAGATCCGTGCAAGAAGCTGCTCCATATCAATCAGCATCCTGGCAACAATTGCTACATCTGAAAGACAAAACCAGAACACAAGCACACAAACCAACGCAGCGAGGTGATATCACCACCGCATATGCATGGGCCACAAATATGAAAATTTTGCATATTTATGTATGTATATGTATACATGCATGCATGCATGCAACTGTGTGTGTCTGTATGCCCCCATGTGTGTACATACCCCCTCCCGTCTATTTGTGCGCATATACACGCAAGAGCAGGCACACAAATTAATATACCAGTTCACCGTGAGGGGCTCCCATTGAATGTAAAAAGGCGGCAAGAACGCAGTCACAAATCTCAAGCCAGGCACCCCACCTCACCCTTGTGTCCCCTACTGACCCCAGACCTGAGCCACACATATGCACAAGTATGCGCTCATTCACTAGGGCCAACACAGGCAAGCTGACATACTGCAGCCATGGGGCCGCACCAGCCAAACCCACAGGCACTATCCTAGTGCACCCCCCCGAGCTAGCCCAATGCCAACCCAAGAGCCACAAGCCAATGCCAGCACCACCCACCGGAACCAGACGCCAGCAACAGCTGGAAACACGTGGCAGCAGACCGCGCCAACACCCGCTGCCCCGCCGAGGACACAGAACGCACAGCGCCCGTGCCAGGAGGCGCACCCCGGCCCCCACCAGCAGACACGGCACCGATGCGAGGGCGGCCCGAGCCCCAGGCACCACCCCACACCTGCCCGACCACGCAGGCGCCCCAACAGCCGCAGACGTCCACCCCGCCACCCATTCGCCATCTTTTTCTAAGTGCCCGAAAGGGCGGAGCCAACCCACTGACCGCGCAGCAGCGGCCACCCCCGCACACAGGGCAATGACCCGCCCAGCCCCCCACCCCACCAAACACCACCAGCTGCCGAGGTCCACCACCCACCATCAGCCACCTACCAGCCAGCTGGCTAGGCAGCTAAAGAAAGCGCAGCCTGCAGCCCCAGCCAGAGAACAGGGGATAGCCAAGCCAGCCCGAACCAGCACCGCAGCCATCCCACCCAGAAAACTCCCCCCGGGCCCCGCCAGCACCACCGAGACACAGCTCCCAATCCTAAATACTGTTCTACACATCCCTCCCTCCAGGAAATTCACAAATTCACATGGTTCTTCAGTTCACTCACAGTGGAACCAAAACACAAACTCAAACAATGGAAATTAAAAAAACTCAACTGGCTGCACACAACCAAGATGGAATGAGTTTACTTGAAGAAGCACTAATTTTCAGATAAGATGATGCAGTAAAACCTTTTAAATATTATAAAGTAGGTAAATCCAGAGCAGCTACTAATAAAAAGTCACAGAGGTCACGTGACCAGCGCTCGGCTCTTCTAGGTTTATGTAGGTCAAACGGCACAAAGCATCTAATATTAAGCTTTTCCATTGTACTATTCGTGTCCTAAAATGTCACTGTAAAACATACCACAATGTTTTATGCACGTAGATAACGCAAAGTAAATTAAGATTTGTGAAAATAAGTGAACTTTTAAAAAATATAAGCAAAACATCAAAAGTATCTCATTAATGATATTTATGGCAGTAACGATATACATGCTAAATAGTTTTTAATTTGACCAGCTGTTTAGGTCACCGACGTCCGGCGTTAAAACTGGTTTCTCAAGGTCTTGAGGGAAATTAGTGTAGTCACAGACACACAGACACACAGATCTCCAGCTCTGAGCAGCATATGTGAAGGGTAAAGTGTTTGTGAGAGATCCTGGAGACCTGCTTGTCTTGTGTAGGTTCTTGTCGCCAGTGGCTGTTATGCTGCTCACATTATGCAGCTCTGCCATCCCCAGTCCCACTAACAGGGGTGTTTAAGGACACACACACACACACACACACACACACACACACACACACACACACACACACACACACACACACACACAAAGCCCTTCCATTATGGAATATGACTACATCTCAAACAGAGGCCAATTTCAAAATCAACAGGACATTCCATCCTACAAATAGACAGGAAGGTTGGAAGCTGAACAATGTACACAGCTGAAGGCATCAGGAACCTCTGCAGGTTTCTATCTTCTGTGTGTGTCTGAGTGAGAGAGTGAGCGAGTGAATGTGTGTGTGGACCCTGCTAGCGCTCGAACACAGATATAATGACGCTTAACCACCTCGCTCTGCCGCTATTGAGCTCATCACCCCGCTGAGAAGAGAGGCAGGTGCTGCTGGATGAGGAGGCATGCTGTCAGATGCCGCAAGAGAGCTGTGTGTGTGTAGCGACGGAGCCCATGTACGCCAAAAAGAGGGAGAGTGAGCGTTAAAGAGAGTAGACCTATTTCAATAAGCTGCTGATTTGGGATAAGTGATCCCCTTGAAAGAGGAAATGTGCTGGCTTCCCCCTCATCTCCCCCCGCTAGTTTGGCCTGAAAGGAGAACCATCCACCTGCTAGCAGCATCAATTGGCCCCTCTTGTGGCTTTTTCACCACTTCCTTTTTCTCTGGTACCCATTCGCTCGCCCCCTTGCCGTGTCTCCCATTCAGGCAGTTGAATAAGCAGCCTGTGGGCCGTATTGAGACTGGCCGTGCCGAGCGCTCATTGTTGCAGCCTGCGCCACTCCAGAGGGAGGGGACCTGTTCGAACCTACATTTGCTTTGCTTCTAATCGATGGATCTTTGCTGCACATGGTGCTTCCTTTACTCTGTTCAATTTCGCTGGGGCAGCAAATGGAGACATTTAACCATTCATTGTTTATTTGTTTCCTTTATTCCTTTTGTCCTTGATGGAGGATATTAGGCTGGATTGATATCTTGCCCATTTGACTTTCTAGAAGAGTGTGTGTGTGGTACGGGTCAGCTTTATATATCATTCTGAGAACCTAATGTCTGGATTTTTTTAGCTTGACTTGTGAGGACATTTTATCTGTCTCCACAGGAACAAAATGCATTTTCTTTTCTTTTTTCTTTTTTTTATTTATTTTTTTTTTTTTACAAAAATTTAGACTATAATTTGACAAACCAAAAGAACCAGCATGTTTACTTATTTTACTTATTTGTTACTGAGGTTAAAGTTAGCATCAGTTTCTATACTCATAGTCTATTTTATCAACTCCACTTACAATACATACAGTGCCTTGCGAAAGTATTCAGCCTCCTTGAACTTTTCAACCTTTTGCCACTTTCAAACATAAAGATATAAAATTTTAATTTTTTATGAAGAATCAACAACAATCATGAAGTGGAATGAAATTTGTGATATTTTAAACTTTTTTGAGAAACAAAAAACTGAAAAGTGGGGCGTGCAATATTATTCGGCCCTATTACTTTCATTGCAGCAAACTCACTCCAGAAGTTCAGTGAGGATAAATAGATAAATAGAATCCACCTGTGTGTAATCAAGTCTCCGTATAAATGCACCTGCTCTGTGATAGTCTCAGAGTTCTTTTTAAAGCGCAGAGAGCATCATGAAGATCAAGGAACACACCAGGCAGGTCCGAGATACTGTTGTGGAGAAGTTTAAAGCTGGATTTAGATACAAAAAGATTTCCCAAGCTTTAAACATCTCAAGGA
>JAVSBU010000093.1:2787145-2801492 GCA_033118015.1 Loricariichthys derbyi | reverse complement strand
TGTGTGTGTGTGTGTGTGTGTGTGTGTGTGTGTGTGTGTGTGTGTGTGTGTGTGTGTGTGTGTGTGTGTTGCTATTTGCACACCCTAGCTTAGTCTGATTATTTAGATTCATTTTAATATTTTCATTGCACAGTATCTAATTTCTGAGTTCTTATTAGTTCTATTTCATTTGTGATCTATCTATCTATCTATCTATCTATCTATCTATCTATCTATCTATCTATCTATCTATCTATCTATCATAATACTTCTATAGGCATAAGATGACATGAAAGAGAAAGGCTGAGTCCCATCAGGAGCAGCAGCAGGAGATTTGGAAGTTTTGGGATAAGTTAATGCCTCAGCCTTCTAGTTTAATTCTGGAGAGAATCTTCTTTTAGAAACCCACTAAGTACCCAGGGTTCTTAAGATTACCCTCAGTGCTGTTTATATTATATTTACATTTAAATAGTAAATAAGCTAGTTAATACAAAAATATAGTATTTACAGATATCCGTTGTTGTTCTTTTTTTCAGATGCTGCATTAGAGGTTAACATAGCAGCTTATCCTGATCTACATTCTAGATTCGGTACAAGCTTTATACCCCAGATGCCCTTCCCATTTGCTCCAGTTTGGTGTTCTCACCCAGTGCCTACCGTTTTCTGTAAACCTCCCACCCAGGATTTGAACCCAGGCCCTCAGACACTGCTGTTTCCAGCAGCCGAGTGCTGATGAGTCATCTGAGCTACATAGATTTATAAATATAATTATTTGCATTCATAAGATGTGAATAATCAGCATTATATGAACCAGAATTATAATTTGACTTCATCTGCGTCATTTACTGAACTGATAAATTAGAACACACTTTATATCAGATTGTTTTCACTCTTATTCAGTAACACGTCCAAGAGACAGAGTTAGTAAAATTTAAATTCAATAAAATGTTTGTTAAATATTATCATCTCTGTTATGTTTTAATGAACTACAACACAGTAATTATCTAGAAAAGTCTGTGCTTTAATAAAGTAACATCCAGTGGTTTTGTTGCATAAAATAAATAGAGAAAAATCAAGATGAATAGAATATTTGTTGAGTATTTCATCACCTCTTTTGCTTGTAAGTTCGTGTAGAATAATCAAAATACTCTTTAGTCATCTTTAAATTCTAAACAGGTGGTACAGTGGCTGGCGCTGCCACCTCTCAGCTCTGAGATCCTCGGTTAGATTTTTAACCTGGGCTCCACCTGTGTGGACTTTGCATGTTCTCCCTGTTTCCATGTGAGCTTTCTCTGGATACTCAGGCTTCCTCCTGCATTGCAAAGATGTGCGTGTTAGGTTAATTGGTGTTTCCAAAGTGTTCTGAGTGTGTGTGCTCTATAATGGATTGGCAGCCTGTCTACGGTTGTTCTTGTCTTGTGCCCTGTGTTGCCGGCTAGGCATCGACTCTACCGTGACCTCAACCATAAGTAGAAGAGAGAATAAATGAATAAATGAAGGAATTCTAACACACCCTAATGATTTTATATCACTTTATTTTTAATGTTCTGTATTTTAGCTGGAAGTATGAGTCATAAAATAAAAAATAAATAAACATGTTAAGATAATAATTTTATCATGTTTTATTCAAAAACAGATTATAAAATTATTCAAATTAACCACGCACTATAATCAATCATTTTTAAATTCTGCATTTTATTCATTTTTGCAGATACAATAAATAAAACTGGAAATTAAATAAAATATTTTGTTAATTATTTTATCACTTTATGAATAATGTAAGCTCCAACAAACTAAAAACATTTTTGTGTCACCCTGATTTAAAAATACAATCATACAATTTAAAATTAATATAATATTTGTTGTACCTAAGATTTAATAAACGTAAACATTTTATTCAAACGGAATTATTCAAAACTCATTCGATTCAGAGTCGATTCAGCACTCGAACGCCCTTTGGTAACTACGGTAACAGCTTCGGGATTTTTTTATGGGTTTTTTTCTCAACGCCTCAGATGAAAGCCAATCAGAAAATGACTTTGGCATGGGGGCGGGGTTTGAAGAGAGCGGGACAGCCGTGCATGTGAGGAAGTAGAGAGGAGGTTCGCAGTTCTACCGAGCGGCGCGAGCGGACGGTCCAGCAGTCGCACGCGGATCGAGAGAGAGAGAAAAAGAGAAGCGCATGCGGAGAGACCGGACGGAGTTGTGCGGATCCTCAGAGACTCGTTCAGAGCGGGTTGGACTATATGGCGGAGACGCTGTTTGATGTGCGCCCGGAGAGAAGTGACGGACCGCCGGCTGCACGGTATGGCTTTATTACACACACGCGCACACACACACACACACAGGCGCGCGCGCGGTTTGACTCACGCGAAGGTGCTTTCTGTCCTCCGCAAATTCGGGTTTTCCTTCGCCTACAGAGTCAGTAAGAGGCGCGAGGTGAATTACTGTAATGATGATTATTATTATTATTATTATTATTATTATTATTATTATTATTATTCATCCCCTGAACTCACGCGCGCAGCTTTTATTCTGCTCATTTCTGCTCTGGTTCTCATTATCGAGCCAAACGCGCACATCATTAGTTAGTGACAATGAATCCTAATTAAAGGTTTCCTAACCAAACAGCACAGCTGTGAGTAAACGTTCCTGATATACCCTAGAAGAACCATTTCAGGGTCCGTTCTGGTTCTTGGTGCCAATCTGCGCTGTAATTGATCTCATCAGCTTCTTAATGTGAGAAAGAATTATTTATAGATGCACAAGTTCGGATACAGGTACCGGTACCGTCCTAAAATAAAGACATGCATAAAGACAGAAGAAGAACCTTTTTGGGTTCATTTGGCTATAAAGCTTTTTGGATGGTTCTTAACCAAAAAGAGTACAAATATGTCCTTAAAAACTTGGTTAAAATTAAAGGTGCCCAAAGTGCAATAACAGAACCGGGTCCATAATGAGACATGTCTAGAACCGTGTTCTAGCTCTGTATTTTTTCTAATGCTGATGCCAACTAAAAGGATCCAGGGACCAAAATATGTAGGTAAACAATCCTAAAAATAAAGGTTCCATTTTAGTTACAATTAAATATGTTCCCAGTGCAATAACGCAACAATTTTGGATTCTTAAATAAGTTATAACCAGATGGTTCCAGGACCATGCTCTTAGCACCTCAATAGTTCCAAGTGTTGCCAAAAATGATCCATGGACCGAAGGTCAAAAGTAAACAGTTTTTAAAATAGAAATAAAGGTCCCTAAAGTGTATCAGAATAATCAATTTTAGATCCATTTATAGAGTTTGACAGATTTTTTTTAAACTGTTGTTGGTGCTTATCGATCAAAACCTTAAAGGCATCCAAAATGCCAGAGAGGAACCATATTTGGATCCATAAAGAGTCTCATTTTGGGTGTTTAGTCGTGTTTCCTCCTCATCATAAATTATTATAATATTAATTTAACTGCTTTTCTTCATAAAGATCCATAGACCAAAATGTTTGGTTAGAACTACACGCTGGAGATTAAAGGTACTTATTGTGCCATAGAGGAACCATTTTTGCTAAGAAGTTAGGACTCAGACGTACCACACTAAAATTAAAGCTGCCAGAAAATGAAGTGATGGCTCTTCAATGTGTTTTATCTAGAAGCTTCTTTGAGATGATAAATCTATTTACTTAAATAATGGTACCATGAAAGAACCATTTTCGGATCCCTGAATGGAGAACTGAATAAGCAGTGACTGATATACATGTTACAGTTAAGACCCCCCTCAAGGGCAAATTTTTGGGTCTCCAAAGAATCTGTTGAGGTTTAAAATTAGCTGGCTGCTCCCTTCACATTTTTAGTTATAGTTTTGGTTTTGGTTTTAGTTTTAGTAGCAGGGCTACGTGGAGGGGGTTTGCTCCATCCATTCTCCCCTCTCTGAGACACAGATATTTCTTCTTGTATGTTATCGTTGACAGGACTTGAACCCTGGTCCCTGCAGAGGTGGATTAACACCAGCGTTTGAGCACAGCACACGTTCACAACTGAGATTTTCTGTGATGAGACATAATTCTTACGTTGGCTGTATTTGAATGAAACTGTGTACTGAAAAAGAACCAAAGTGGTTCCACTGTGGCATCACTCTAATAATCTTTTGCTGGCAGGTTTATGCTGATCCTGTACAATATAAACAATTATGGGGAGGAAACTATTGTTCAGTTATTTTTAACGTCACAAAAAATTGTCAGAGGTCCCTTCATTCAAAAGTTCTCCAGAGATCCAAAAGGGTTCTTCCACTGATAACACTGAGATGTCACTGTGATTAAGCCGTCCTAACAGAAATGGTGTCTGTACACTTAATAAAAATACACGTCAAAAGGTTCTTTTAAGCAGTTTCATTGAGGAACCTTTTTGAGGAACCCATCCTAAACCTCTACAGTACTTATTTAAACATGAAGCCAAACTTTAGGTTAGAGCTACACACGTTTGAGATCAAAGGTGCCTAATGTGCCATAGAGGAACCACTTTTGGTTCGTTTTTGCCAACAGCAGATAAAGAACTGAATGGTACAGATTTACATTTTTAAACACAAAAATGACTACATTACCAAAGTAGAACCATTTCTGGTTCCCTCTAAAGCCATGGTTCGTTATCTACAGCACTCTGGCGATTATTTTAAGTTAAAGATAAAGTAAACAACATGACAGAGAATGAGTCAGCAGATGATTTAAGAACCAACCAGATTCTCCAGGGATCCAAACATGGTTCCTCAACAGTTCTCAGGATTGTAAGTGGTTCAGCTATTATTTTTAATATTATAAATCTATCTTTCATTGTTCACTAACCAAAGTGTTGGTTCCATGTAATTAAGTGGAACGACATATTGTAAGAATTTATGGATCAAAAGTGTTCTTCAGTTTTTATTACACCAAGAACAAATGGTCAATAAACTGTGGGATTTGGCAAAAATCCAAAATGTTGGGACATAAAATGAAGAAACAGCTGTAATTAAAGGTTTTAGAATCAAAACACTTCATTATGGGGTAAGTTCTCCTGTTAGATAAGTTTCAGGAACCATTTAGAGAAGATCCACTATTTTTCCTGCTAAACTGCTCTGTTTTTTGTGGCTCCTACACCACCAGGTTCATCAGGACTTCAGTTTACAGTCAATAGTTCTTGTTTCCTGACGGAGTTACAAAAGTCCAATGTAAACAGCCATGGTGGAAAATTATTGTTCACTGCGACAGCCAAAAATTCTTTTAAAGTTGTTTTATGGATATAAAAGTATTTTTGCTATAGCAAGTAAAGTGTAACCATAAATGTCAGAATTGGAACCTCTATCAGAAGTAAATGCTCTGCACACATCAGATTGGTTTTAAAGATTGGAAAAAAGATTGCTATCGTTTGTTCTTTTACCTGGAATTTGGTTTGCTCCGGAGGGTGTAGGGGGTTATAAACACATTGGCTCGGGACCAGAGACGTCTTGCGTGTCATGATCTTTCTGTTTAGTCTCACGCTTTGTTTCTGTTTCACAGGAATTTGCACTGAAGAGTGAACGTTCCTTTGTGGACTATGTTCAAGGCAACACCTTCCCAGCTCTGACACCTCCCAATCAGATTATGAAGATTCCTCAACACTGCCAGGTCAATGACAGGTAAGATGGAAACGCCCTTCTATCACGATGACACGCCAAGCGTCCCAAGCTTTGGACATCTTCCAGACTATGATCGCTATCATAAGATGAACAAGAAGAGCATGCCTGTGCATAATTTCCCCACGCCGGTCGACGCCACTTCGGGCCTGAAGCTCCTGCAGAGCCAGGCAGGAAGCAACGTGAACCCGAGCGGCCTGGGCATGAACAGCAACCCGAACGGCTCTCTGATGTCGTCGTCCGACCTGAACATCCTGAAACTGTCCAATCCTGAACTGGAGCACCTGATCATCCAGTCTAACCAGGGACTTGTCACGACAAGCCCAGCACCAAGCTCCTCTACCAACGCTTTCATTTACAGGAACCAGGCCACCAACGAGCAAGAAGGCTTTGCCGACGGGTTTGTCAAGGCTTTGGCAGACCTGCACAAACAGAACCAGTTGGTCGGCGCTCCCATGTCTCCGACGTCATCCATACAGGGTCCCTATCAAAGGAACCTCATGTCAGGCGGTGAGATGCCCATCTACACCAACCTAAGCAGCTACAACCCCAACCAGGGACTCTCCATTTCCTCCTCCTATCCTGGAGCACAGATAGCCTACGGCTCGGCCCATACTGCAGCCCATGCCAGTCAAGCGCAAGGTCATCACCCGCACGGAAGAGGTTTAGACGCTCCACAGACCGTCCCGGAAGTCCCTCACCCGCCTGGAGGAGACCCGACCGGATCGCCGCCGTCCCTGTCACCAATCGATCTGGAGACCCAGGAGAGGATCAAAGCCGAGAGGAAGAAGCTGCGGAACCGCATCGCAGCCTCCAAGTGTCGCAAGAGGAAGCTGGAGCGCATCTCGCGCCTCGAGGAGAAAGTCAAGGTCCTGAAGACGCAGAACTCGGACCTGGCGTCCACTGCCAGCATCCTGCGCGAACAAGTGGCACAACTCAAACAGAAAGTCATGAACCACGTCACAAACGGTTGCCAGATCGCCGTCGGCTCAGCCAGCGTGCCCAAGAGCGGAGAGAGCGCCAGCTGCTGAAGACATTAGAAACCAATGGCTTTGAATCCGTCAAACCTTTGACCTCTCGCTTTCCTCTGTGTCTCCTCGCCAGTCAGAGCGAACTTCTGACACGGACACTTTCAGAAAGCAAATAGAGAGCTTACAAAGCGGGGAGGAGGCTCCTCGCATTCAGCATCGAGACCTCCAGTCACCTTGAACGTTCGCGACCTCTGGGTAACTTTTCTCCTCGCCTCATGACTGTGTGATTTCAAGAGATCAGGAGCGGCGCTTGAATTAAATTAACGGCACCTCCTTTATTGACTGCACTTTGAACTCGATCAGGTCTCTGAGACCGCAGACTGGGTCACAGCAATACTAACCGGTTCCCTCTCACGGGACTAGCGTACGGACGGCGGAAACTACAACGCAGAGGATATGGTTCGATTTTAGGACACAGGTGCTGACTCGCAGCGGGGATTCCTGCACTTGAAAAAGATTTTCTCCCCTCAAGCAACAACAGCTCATGACTCAGAAAGGTTTTCCGCTTGGCCGAGATGGGAAATGGGCCGTCAGCGGGCGTTCGCCCTCTGCCCTGTAGCCTGTGGCTGGGTAACTTTTGCTATTTTTAGGCACTAGTGAAACGAAGCCGTGACTTGGTTGCTACATAAAAGGGAAAATTCTTATTTTTTTTCTGTCCCTAGTTCTGTGTCGTACTTTAGTCTGGTCTCAGTAATTCATCATTGGTTGGTTTGATATCGTGCAATTTGTGAATACAGGGAAACCGATTTTATACAAATCTGAGAGTGTAAACTTTAAGTATTAATTTCGCCGTGTTTATTAGTCGGGAGGGTTTTGGGATGCAGTTTGACCGGCCGCTGGTTCCCCTGTGGCCATTCCAAGACCTTTTGCACTGTTTCCTTGTGATTTCCATCGAGCAGTGGCTTCAGTTTGTGCGTTAATCCTGAACGACGTCTGATTTAAACACACTGTTATGGGAGGGGAGAGGGCCGAGAAAAGGGCTTTCAATCAATAGTATTTTGTTTTTGTAAGATTTCTGAAAAAAATTATTTATGCAAAAACTTTATCTATGGTATTTATGTCGTTTGTGTTCAAGGACTGTACAGGTTGGAATATCAGTGCCATGTTGCGTGGCATCTTTTTTTAAGTTTGGGAACTACATAGTTGCACAGAACAGTAAATGATGTCTAATATTTATCCTCTGTGTACAGCGTAAGGTTTGTTTGTTATTTGTTTAGTTTTTTGGTGGATTCTGACTGTAATAATAAAAACAGAACAAAAAAGTGATTGATGGTACGATATGGAAGAATCGGTGCAGATGTTATTCTGCTTCTTATTACTGAAACGATATTTTTTAAAATGATAGAATTGAAACTTGCTGGGTTTAAGCAGGACCATGATTTTGTTTCACAGTTTGAATTTCAAGACTAGGCATGTGCCGATATCATTTCATTAAATATCATTGTATGATCAAAAACTACATCATTTAACTCTAATTGTTAATCAGAAATGTGCTTTTTTTGACGATCGGGGTTTGGTGATTCTTTGCTAAACTGATTTAGCTCTAAGGTTCAACTGATCTGAACATTTTAATTTTTATAATCAAAGCACATTTGACTCGTACACATTTGGGGCTTAAATGTCTAAAACAAACATTCAGAATTTAAACTTCAAAAAGTTGGGTTTTTTTTTTAATTATTCAATTGATTATTAGAATTTTCAATTAACCACCATCAGCAAAATATGAGGCGGCGTAAAACCATGCACTTAGAAAAATAACCTCTAAACCTAATCTAAAGGCTGTTTGGGCGGCACAGCGGTCTAATACGCTAACCCTCCACTGGGTCACTGGGGTCCCAGCGGTCCCTTCAGACCCTTAGCAAAAAATCAAATAAATAAACTGTTATAACCTCCTCCTGCAGCGAGGCATCACTTCACTGATAACATTTAAAACCGGGTTATAGTTCACTGAATATGTTTATGGACTTGTCACTTCACCTTAAAACCTGCTTAGGGTCCTGGTTCATGATATAATAACCCAGCCCTTTAAATTCTTAATAAAGATATAAAAAATAAAAGCTTTAAATGTTTAATATCAGTGTGTGAATCGCCTGTGATTGGATTATTTTTAAAGGAATTTATTTTTAATTGTGCATTTCGACTTTAAGGCGTTGTGTTTATAACTTTATACGATCGGTTACTTTCTGCCTAAACTGTCGCACGTTTGCGCCGCTTGACATTTTTGAGTTTAGTGATGTGAAGGCTCTGTAAGGAAATTATGTATTTATTTATTTAAGAGCTGTTCAGTTATAAGCGCTGATCTTAAATATCAGTCCTCAGCCTCCTCGGTTACTAAAATTCTCTGTCCGTTTTAACTTTTGTTCAGATATATCCGTACAGGTCGTACAGTCGATTATCTGCACCTGCCTAATCCACACCTCTTACCATCTGGCTGAAGCGAGAACTTTTTCAGCGTGCACTGATTTTCTGTTCCTATTGAGCAGCCCTCCCAAATCCATCTGTTATACCTACAGGGACGGTTTGAGCAATCCAAAAAAGCACCGAGGACGAGGAGATATTTATTTTTGCAAACTTGAATATGGTCACAAAACGTCTATTTTTGTACAAAAGCGTTGAGTGAACGTTGAACACAGCAGGCCCGGTGTAGCGGGTTCCTTTACTGTAGGACGGATCCTATTCCAGAACTATTTATTATTGTTCTCGTGGTAAATGCCGAGTTGACTCTCGTAACTCTCATGTTTACTGTCGCTTTCTGACGGAGGAGCTACGGATTCTGAAGGGGTTTTGCTTCAGGTTTGCCATTTTATAAGCAGGACATTTTATTCCCTGGCACGAAGTCGCTGGTTTACATTCTTTACTTTGTACTTGAGGCCTTTTCAGGCTCGTTTTTGGATCGAATTGTACTAGAGACTCTAAGATTCTATTTCATCTGATGCTCACGATTCTGTACCGACTCGAGCTGCGTTCACACTGCAAAGAAAATGAATCAAACCTTTTTATTATTCACTTATCCAGCTTAATATGACATTAGTCTTGATTTGAATTACAGTTATGATTTAGGGTTTGAATGCCTTTAAATATTAATAAGCTTTTAATTTAGTATATAGTCATGTTTTATTCCATCTTCCCAGTCCATCCCAGTAAATGACAGTAATCACTTCTAGCACTGGTTCTGGAAGGACTAGTTGTCAGACTCAAACCCAGGTCCAGCACTAATAAATTAATTCTAATGCTAAGCTGAAATTCAGTGCAAAACTCATTTAAAACTAAAATACATACTAAATCTGCAGTTCCTGTCACTCAGAGGTAAGAGCCAACAGCTGGACTCGAACCCCAGCCTGGACTCACAATATGAGGGTGTGCTTACAGGACCTTGTGATGGACTGGCCCCCGAACATTCCAAAAACACTAGTGGATCCACTGAAAAGGTGAAACTTTTTGTGCATGATAACTATAATTATTTATAGTTTTTAATTTGTGGGCAAGAGTGCCCCCAACATGCCGGTGCTGGGGGGTGTGCAGCCTTTTACCCAACCCTGTGTGTGTGTGTGTGTGTGTGTGTGTGTGCGCGCGCACGGTATTGCAGTGTGAACGCAGCCTGTTTGATTTCGACTCTTTCTTACACTAAACTTGATGTAACGTGAGAAGAGAGTAAGTGGAGATTTCAGAGCTCTTACACAACTGTGTGCTTTGTGTAACCTTGTGCATGCACCGATGTACACACTGATATAATGGGTGTGTTATTTAATTAGCTATTATTCCAAGCACACAACGAACTCTCCGTTCCACCCTCAAGCCAAAGACACACTTTTCATTGCAGTATTAGCTCAGAACGACTAAACAAATCAGAAATGAAATGGAGTTTAAACAGAGAGAGATGACTGATGAATATTGCTGAATCTTTTTGGTTTTGTTTTGGTAGAAGGGGAAGGAGTGTAACCCATCGGACTCGACCCCTCGCCATGCGGTCACTATTTAAGGGACACGACTAAAGGGCGACTTGCCTTGTTTTCATTTCATGGATGTTCTGGATATTGTTCACGTTTGTTGTTTCTATGTTTTTTAATCAATAAAGCCACAGGTTTTCTCAACAGCTTTCATGCCTCAAGTCTGATTTTTTTCCTCTTAAGAGTTGAATCCCAAAGACTTAATGCAGGGTTGCAGTCCAAAAAGCAGCGGCCATAAATGCAATAGATCATTTATTGATTACTGATAGCAGTGAATCTATAAAGCGTCTCTTTATCTTCTGTCAGTATTTCCTGTATAGATTGTATTTTTCTATTATACTGTATGTAATCTTATACTGTGTATAGAGTCTGTAGTGCTTTAGTGTGCATTAAACACCTATTGAGTGTGTTTTAAACATGAACGCAAGCTCTACTACAGTTAATCAAAGTCATAAACATAAAGCTGCATTTCTAATAAAGTATTGAGTATCATGTAATTTGTTGAATAATGTATTAAAAGTAAAAAGCAAACCTATTATTGTATGATCACAGCTTGTCCTCACTACATTTCACAGCCATGTGACTATTTACAAGTGTGGCCACGTCCCAAATAGAGTGTCAACTAAAACGTACCCTTAAACTTGATAAGCACCTGTATTAATTACAATTGGGCAAAATTGTTGGCAAAAAGGTAATTTTATAAAAAATCTCATGTCATTTATTGAATAATATATTGAGAGTGAGATTCAAAACAAAAGAAAGAAAAAAGTTTGGACCCACCTTCTCATTCAATCGTTTTCTTATTTTTCCTACATTGTACAGTAATACTGAATCATCCAGACTATGAAAAACACATAAGGAATCATGTAGGAAACCTAAGTGTTAAACAAACCAAAATATGTTTTAGATTCTCCAAAGTCGGTCCCTTTAATTTTGATTCCAGCTTTACACACTCTTACATTCTCTCAATCAGCTTCATGAGCACAAACACCAATAATCACCTCAAATGGTTTAACAACAGTCCTGAGGGAGTTCCCAGAGGTACTGATCACTTGTTAGTTGAAGATGTGCAAAGCTGCCATCTAAGCAAGAGGAGCTATTTTAAAGACTCTAAAATATCAAATATATTCAGTTTTTTAAAAACTTTTTTTGTTTACTAAATAATTCCATATGTATTCATTCATAGTTTGAATGAGTTTAGTATTCATTTACAATGCATTAGTCACTTGTTTGTTCATCAACATGGGGTTATTTAAAAAAATTAGCTGAGAAGTACCATGCTATATTTGAGTACATAGGTTTACCCCCTGCATTGTTCCAAATCACTCTGTTACCCAGTTGCAGTAGGTGTGATATGCATACATACTGTATGTAAATGTATAATATGGGACACTGACGAAGAGCACAGTCATTCTTTATTCTTCACTCTTAATCCCACCACCCACCCCGTGTCTGAGGCCTTTCTCATAAGCCCAGGACTTCCAGTAAAGGGCATGGAATAGACGCCTGGGTCATTGTGAAAGTAAAAGTCACAGTTGAGTTCAGAAACAACAGAATAAGAAATGAGCTTGGTGATTGGAAACCCAGGAAAAGCTGTCATTTTGTTTTGAGGCCCTGTCGCTGACCTGAGACACGGGCTTTTTCGAACGCAAATAGAAACCCTGGCTTTAAATAGTAAGCCTTCATGTGAGTGATTTCAGCCGAAAACATGCCTTCTGCACCCACACGGAGTATTTAGCTACAAAGAAGATAAAATAAGGTGCTATTAGCTGAATGAAGATTTCGGTACAGGAGGGGGTGGCCTGATTTCCTCACATGACCTCGTTCTTCTTTACCCTTGAATCTACAGGTCAACTAAACACACGCGTCACAAACAGAAAGTCAGTGTGTGTGTGTGTGTGTGTGTGTGTGTGTGTGTGTGTGTGTGTGCGTGTGTGAATATTTAAAACTTCATATGCATGTAATGCAGCTAATAGTATGCTTCAAAGAAATAATAATATATTGAGTACTTTAGGTTAGCAGGATCTGGCAGCTTAATTGGGTTGCCAAGTTGAGCCTGAAGCTTTATAAGGAAGGATCTTTTTGAAAGCATAGAAACCACTTTTACAGAAGGGGAACAGGGTGAAAATCCTAAAATATGCTAAAGCTCACAAAGACTGGGATGAATAACAGTGGAAAGAAGAATTACGGAGTGATGAATCCAAATTTAAATTTTGTGGGTCCAGTTATTGACAGTATATATGGTGATTATAGCATTTAACTAAAAGTGTTAATGTAACAATGGCCTAAGACTTTTGCACAGTACTTATATACAGTATATATAAGCATGACAACAAAATAATAATAATAAAAATGTTGACAGAACATCTGCTTCTCTCTCTCAGCAAGGTCAAACTATTTAAATCTTTAATTGCAATTAAATATAATTTATTTTTTAAATATATTAGGCTTCAACAGAATGCATTTATTACCTGTTAATAATTCAACATTGTATGGTGATTAGTGCTCTCAGCTTTAATGGCTGTGCTCCAAATATTCCCTATGTTCCTCTTACTAGGGAACAGAAGTAGTAAGGGTCATAAACGATTTGGCAGCCTTCCCTCCATGGCTTTTCTCATTACTCTGTGACAGCTGATGCATCACATAAACAACCAGAACGTCACTGTCACGCTTTAACAACATGAAACAGCTCACACATGCTGTTTCTAACAAAACAAGCTAATACGGATTTTTGGTTTAATCGTGTGCTGTTCTGGTAATTGCTGTGCTTTTTTAAGTTTAATAACAGCACTATTTCAGGATCAAATATCAGCAAACAGTTAATGTGATTAAATATTTACATCGTCTAAAACCCCTAATTGTGACTCTTCTTTGATGGCGGCCTGTCAAGGGGTCACGTTCAAAACAACAGATTACCTGAACGAGTTTAATAAAGCACCATGTTCGTTAGAAATGCCCATGTACGAGCTGTTATAGCTGTATTTTAATGTCATGTAATAAAGAGAATGTTATTATTGATATCCCACATGAACAGTGATTACAGATTACTAATCTAACATCTGCACCGATCAGGACAGAAAAGAGAAGAAAACAACACATTTATTTTTACCATTAATCTTAGATATAGACGCTTGATTTTATGTCTGTTATAACTGTTACGACTCCACTTCCAGCAATCTGGATTCCATCCCTGTCTCTGCTCTCTGTCCTTTTATATGAAAAGGGACATTTCAGACACAGTTCGTAGGTACTGGAGCCTCATTTGGTCAAACAGTGAAAATGTGATAAACGGCATTTAAAGATGTGATTGTAGAAGTACTGATATTTCTGATAAACAAGGGAAAAGATGATGTTCGTTTAACATTGCACTGATGATACAGTAAGAACTAATGAACTCATATTAAATGAAGGTAAATAAACAAACCAGCAATGAACAAGTTAATGCACTCATTACATTTACTGAATATTTAATATTTAAAACACACTAAACTTCATTCACTTCAACATAAACTTCAAATTTATTGCGGAGGCCTTTGAAAATGTCCAGGCCTGTGTGTGTGTGTGTGTGTGTGTGTGTGTGTGTGCGTGCTCGCGTGCGTGCGTGCGTGCGTGCATGTGTGCGTGTGTCCTTCCTCTGAGCTATGTTTAAGTACTAACTCAGGAATGACTAACATTCTACTTCTGCCCACCTTCACCACACACACACACACACACACACACACACACACACACACACACACACACACACACACACACAC
>JAVSBU010000093.1:2744011-2754953 GCA_033118015.1 Loricariichthys derbyi | reverse complement strand
AATTCGTAAGCATCCAGGTTTTGCAGGAACACTCCAGGATACACTGCGGAAGTTTCGGTAAGCAAAATCTCGGTTAATTCGGGCGCAACCGTGTGTGTGTGAACGGGGCTTAAGCTAATGGTGCTACAATTAACCCCTTGAATAGACAGTTAAAAGAAACACTTGTTTTCGCTGTAAGACCTCTGTAGATGCTGCTGCTTTGTACTATTTTTGCAAATCTATATAACCGTCCATTATTGATGGAAGGGGAGGCTCAGCTTCTAAATCATACACAGGTCTTAATAATACCCAGTAATTACTAGTGCGTTATTTTTGAATTAAGTGATGGTTGTATATGCTTTTGTACTTTGTAAGCTGAGCTAATGGCCTCCGTATAGTTGTTTTTATGAGAATAATGTTCATCTGTGTTATGCAAATATCTAGGTTTATAGAGAACACAGCAATCTAGAAACTTCCTTGTTTGTCGCCTACAGGGTCTGAAAAGAAGCATGAAAAGCTGCCGTCCTCTGTCCGTGCTGTGAGGAAAGGTTAGAAAAGCTATTGCAGTGTGTGTTTTATCATGGGCATACTTGGAATTTCATTTCTTCTGTGTAACTGTATTTTTCCCCCACTCATTGACATTCCTCAGATCAAACCAGTAAGCTGAAGTACATCCTGAGAGACGCCAGGTTCTACCTGATAAAGAGCAACAACCATGAGAACGTCTCTCTCGCTAAAGCTAAGGTGTGTCGCTTTCCATGTGATAATGTGCTACATGCTGCACTCGTTTGATTAATTTTTAATTATGACTGTATTAAAACATCAGACATGAAAAGATTGTGCTAAAATGTTGTTTGCTCTGTCTGCAGGGGGTCTGGTCCACCCTGCCTGTGAACGAGAGGAAGCTGAATGCAGCGTTCCGCTCAGCCAGAAGTGTTGTCTTAATTTTCTCCGTCAGAGAAAGCGGCAAGTTTCAAGGTGGGTTACCTTTAAGGTGTGTTTTAGGAACCATGCACTGTGTAATCAATTATACTATTGTGAAGTGTGTAACTCATGGTGATCATATGTTAGTGAATCTGCAAATTTGTTGCACAGCTTTAAATATACAGGTAGTCCTCCTTTTGAGATGGCCTTACTTACAATATTTGGACTTGGATAATTGGGAATCTAGTAATAAACACAAATACACATTCAGCAGAAACTGTACTCTGAATATTGAAGTTTAGCTTTTATTGGGCCAGTGATTATAATGTATGCAGCACTCTTTCTTCTACTACTTATTTGGTTTTTGTGGCACCTTTCATCCACTGTGTTGCATTAGTACACACAATAGTTTTGTTTTTTGCTTTCAGTACATTATTCAATAAATTACATGTAATATATTGAAAAAAAACCTTTACTTTGTTTTTGCCAAATATTAGTTTAATACCAACGCTGTAGTAAAGTATAAGGGCTCGTTTCTCTCTGTAATCTATCTGGGACACTGCCATGTGTGTAGGGAGTCTCATGGCTGAGAAATGTAGTGAGGAAAAGCCGTGGTTGCACAATAATCGCTTTGATTATCACTTTTCAATACACAATTCCATAAATTACATGAAATATTCAGTGCTGCATTCCAAAATAAGATTTATCTGAATGACTTGTTCCAACTGTAGCAGCATCAAAGTAATGTTTAAAACGCATTCGCTTAGTTCTTCATCACAGGGACACGGGGGTTGACACCACCGATTGAGCCCCTCCTTCCCAGTCGCGTGTGTGCGCTTGTGTATAATAATTATTATTATGTCCGCCACACACACAATAATAATAATAATAATAAATATAAATAATCTCTCCTTTTCCTTCCTATCAGGTTTTGCCCGTCTCTCGTCTGAGTCTCACCACGGAGGTTCTCCCATCCACTGGGTGCTTCCTGCAGGTATGAACGCCAAGATGCTGGGAGGAGTCTTTAAAATCGACTGGATTTGCAGGTACTTTTTATTAATTTATTTGTTTGATTATTTTATTTATTTATTTATTTATTTTTTGCGCTTGTTTGAAAACATGCACGTTGCTTTTCCATTGCCTACATTTCTTAAATAATCATAAGATAATGGAATCGTGAACTCAGTTTTGTGAGACAAATTCTGAGGGCTGTGTCATCACACTCCTAATTTCTGTGAATTTTAGGTACAGTGAAATGCAAAAACACATGCATAACACAAATTTTTTTATGATTTATTTATTTTTTAACTTTTAAACAGTGGCCAAACTTTTCTAAAGACATAAGGCTACGTTCACTCATACACGGTTGCGGGCGCGTTAACCGAGATTAGGCTTATCGAAACTTCCGAATTGTATCCTGGAGTGTTCCTGCAAAACCTGGATGCTTGCGAATTAACCCTTGGCCTAGACCGGGAAAAAATCCCGGTCTCACATTAAGTTTCAACATGTTGAATAATTCCGGGAGTTTTTGCCGGAACCATAACATTAAGTAATGACCGTATAGACGACCTGGAAAGACGGGAGCCTGCCTGTCCTTACAGAAGGCAACCGGCCTTTACTAAATGCTTACTGGATAACCAAAAGTTAACCTGTAGGTTAGGGTGACCAGATTTTCAAATCTAAAAACTGGGAAACTTAAATTTTATCGAAAATGTAAAAGTAAAGCCATATCCTCACCAGTGACTTAATAACAGTGTTGTTGATATGAAAGAGTAATTTTGTACATTACCTGTTATTACTAATAGGTGTCATTATCTGACCATGTAAAGTAAAATGGGGCATTAAGTCACGGACATGTGATACACTGAGTGTTTTAATTGGTCTATTTCCATTGCTATGACAACTTTGTGATTGACATACAAACAGTCCAAAGACAATGAGTCCTGTCTGCTGTAAGCCATTATATATGTCTATGATTACATTGTATTATTTCTGCACAGCGATGTCCTAAGGGGCGGAGCTAAATTTGCATATTTTCCTGACCTTCCTAAATGCTACCCTTTTATACGTACAGTTTACCTCCACATCCGTACTGTTACACCTTTATATACCTTAATACCTCATTAACCGTCAGCTTTACCGAAAATGAACCGCTTTATCCGTTTCCCTTCCGGCCCAGTTAATTGCAGGAAAAACCCTATAACCTGCCTATAAAAAGGGTTGACCTGCTTTGTCTGGACTCCACCTCATTTAACCAGGACTTTTGCAGTTAAAGCCAGAAAAGGCTTATCTCGGTTAACTTTGCCGCAACCGTGTATGTGTGAACGTAGCATAAGCGATGCATGCAAGTGCACATGTTCATCCTTCTTTAAAACAACAAAAAAGCAAAGGCTATAGACACATATTCAGTTAAACAGTGCCAGCAGGCTGCCTTCGTCTATTCCACTTATATTTGGCTGTAGCTGCTATAATTCATTGGAGACCTGAAGGATATAGGAAGGTCCTCAGGCTCTGGCTTTATGGTTGCTGTACCTCTAAGGCTGTGACAGTTACAGCTGTGTTATGGAATCAGAAAGTAAACCAAGATATTAATTTGTTCCACTCACAAAGATGTAGTACAGACGGCACACTGTATTAAAGCATCGCTGTATTCACTGAGATTGACTGATCATAATCATAAAGTTGTGAGCTTGCCGTGAGTGGTTAGAGCTAGAGATGATTCACACACCCTAGTGAGTGGTAGGCTACGTATAAGTGCATCGCTACAACCCAAAATTCTATGTACTTCCTTTAACTTGACTGAATTTTTTGCAGGCGGGACTTGCCCTTCATAAAGACTGCGCACCTTACCAACTCCTGGAACGAGCACAAGCCTGTTAAGATTGGACGTGACGGACAGGTTGGTCATTCTTCTAAGTAGAAAATTTAATATAGTTACTTTGATCATAAAGTGGGTAATTTTTTCTTTTCGTGGCCTGTGTATGTATTGTGATGTCATCAGTTCTCATCGGTTCTCTGTGCGTGCAGGAAATCGAGCCGGACTGTGGATTGCAGCTGTGCATGCTCTTCCCTCCAGACGAGAGCATTGACTTGTATCAGGTTATTCACAAAATGCGCCACAAGAGGAGGATGCACTCTGAGCCTCGCTCCCGAGGCCGCCCCCCGCACAGAGAGCCCGTCCCCCGAGACCTGGGAAGGTTAGAAATGTTCTTTGGACTGATAGTGCGATCATGTGTCACATGATGGGCTGAAGGAAGCCTGTTATTTGTTTCCTACTCAACGTCTCCGAGCCCTCAAAGAAGAGCCTTGAAAACAAGCCAGCCTGAGCTGACCAGAGTCTCCACGTCCTGCGGCCGGTTGTGTTCTGTTGGTGCTGTTAATCCTCATGATGTGTGTGTGTGTGTGAAATTTTGATAGAAGCGTAACGTGTTAAGTTCATTTAATGAATTCACACTAATGTTAAAAACCCACACACTGTAAACTCGGCACTGATTTACTTTAGCCTGACAGTAGATCAGTTTTCTGTAGTGGTGGTAATAAGTGTGTTTTTAAATTTGTTCCCAAAGCCTTTTCTTTCAGGAGTGTCCGTGGGAGGTAGACCAGTCATATATGGGACTATTTAAAGGAGCCCTTATATATAAGCTGAAGATGGCACATCCGTTTGAGAGGCAGAAAGCATTGATTGTTTAACCAAAATGCTTTCAAGAAGAGCATATTTTGGGACTCTTGAATTTTGTGCAAATAGTTGCATGTGCAGAGCATAGCAGAACAAAGCGAGAGAGCAAGGTGAGAGAGTGAGAGAGTGCCAGGGAGGCAGGAAGGGAAGCTGAGCTGTTGCTCCTAGCAGTTCCCACACTATGGACTCAAATGATGCCAGGGACTGTCCCTTAGAGCACTACCTTGTATGAACTGCTCCTAAAATGTGCTCAAATGATACCAAAGGCGGGTCTTTGCTCAAACCACTCAACTCAAGCAGATGTTTCAGATGGAAAAATGCACCCTCATAAAGGACTGAGTAAAAAAAAAACAAAAAACACCCATGTTCGATGGTTTGCAGTTTCTGCCCCGCTTTCCCAACCCTTACCTAAAGGACTGTGGATTTTGTCGTGGCAAAAGTGTTTACCCCCCTTTTCCTGCCCCTCCCTTTAAGAATACTTCTTCCCGTCTCCCAGCTGGTGGTAGGTAGGCTGTCGAGTGCAAATCAACCCTGATGAACTGAGCCGCTGTAGGGTGGCAGCAGAACCTGCCTCCGCCTCATCTCCCCCCTCCCTTTGGCTCAGCTTCCGCTGAGGCTTCCATGGACTGCTTACCCCGAGAGAAGCACTAGGGAGGGGGGGGTCAACATGGGGGTTAATTCCAATGGCTGGAGCTCGTCTTTTGTCTTTGTGTTTGATTTGGGCAAATGGACTGCATCACACTCTTTCGCATCCCCCTTCTTCCACATTACCAGACCGACCCAGTAAAATGTGTTTGCCAGGCCATATACGGCTAAAGCGTAAGCTGGACTGTTGTATGAACTTTAATCTTACATATTTGCCAACGTTAACAGTCACAAAACTACAAGAAAGCGGTATGTCACACTTTCAAACAGATTTCTTTCCTTTCGCTTTGCTGTTTTGGGTGTTCTGGGTGAGATGTATCCAGGGTAATGAGGTGGACAGCGTATTTAATAGCATGTAATCTACTATAGACACAAAGTAATGTCACCCTAAAACAGTCTCAATAAGCAGAGCTTCAGACAAACACAAATGATTTCTTTAACTTTTCAGCGTTTATTAATCTGGAGCAAAAATGGCTTTGTTAGTTATTGAGTGAGATAACCAGCGTTTAATCAAAAATGCTCCCTCTTTTAGTATAAAGCACTTCAGTTGGTGCACAAACTGTTTTAAGTTTCATAGGCCATTTAAGTGACTCAAACTTGACTTCTGCCCCTCATATGTGACAAATGGTTTTTTTTGTTTCATCCAGCACATTCCCAGTTCTAGTGTGGGTCACAGTCAGAATTAGCTGTATCTTTGAAACCACGGGCCTTGCATTGTGTAGGTCCCCTTTGTGGCACCACGGTACTTACCCTTCAAGGCATGGACTCCACAAGACCTCCTGAAGGTACCATGTGGTATCTGGCAACAAGATGCGAACAGCAGGTCCTATAAGGGATGAGGTGGTGCCTCCATGGATCAGGTTTATTTGTTGAACAGATGCTCAATGGGATTGAGATCTGCAGAAGGTGGAGGCCTCGACCTCATGGTCATGGTTTAGGTGAATTCTGTCTGTAGAGATATGTTGCATTCCCACCAATCCTGGCTCCAGTCTCCCATTCATATTGTAACATTTAAATCTTTCTTCCTTTCTCCTCCTGGTCCTCATTGTTGTCTGAAATTAGTCACCATTCATGACATGCAAAATTAGAAGCATCAGGTTAGCAATCACTGCTGTTTGTTTACATCTGAGGGGACTTGTTGGACTTGTTGTCTGTTCAGATACAGAGGACAGTAAAAAGAGTCATATTTAGGTAATCGGATCAGTGAATTTTATTTGTGGCCGTGCTTACCTACGGTTTTAATGTAGCCACAGAGTGCAGCCTGAAAGGGGAGCGTTTCAGTCACTTTCGTTTTGTAGCATTTTTGTTTTAGGAAAAGAAGTCACTATTTGTGCTTCTCTTCGGAGCTCTTGTTACTGAGGCTGATATTTTGAAATATGTTACCTTATGTAGTGAGTTTGGATGTACAGTGAACAAAAAGAACAAAATGCCTGTTGTAAATTGCAAAACAATTTAATTTGGCCGTTTGGGTGATTTAGCTGCTTACAGATTTCCTGATAATTCTTACCAGTTGAGGATTATAAATTAATTTATTCTATGGTTCTTTCAGCAATGAATCAAGTGATATACAAACTATAGGCCCGTATCCATAGTGGCATTAACCTTAGTGATAGGATACAGTTTAAATAATTTCACTTAGTGTGTTTACAAACTGATTTTTATTGTCTTAAAACCAGCAGTTGTGCTCATGCTTTACAAATTGTAATCATGTAAATAATGAATTGTACAATCACAGTACTTCAGATGTTTTTTTACTCAGCATGCTGCAGAATGTTAATGTATCTTGCATTGGTAACCTTGGGTGTTACACTCAAGTTCATCTTGTCTGTATCCTGCAGCCGATCGTATAATATGACCAGTCTTCCTTTTGACAACTAAACGGGAAAAACCGCTTTCACAAATTAACATTGGATCTCGTCAAAGACTTAATGGAAGCTGGTGTTGAATAGGAATGTAGTTAGTTACCTGTTAATGCAGCATTTAAGTTCATTTAGCAAATGATCATTTCAAGCAGATATTCACAAGCAGACTTAATTAAGAGGGAAATGATGTGAAACTTGTGCTCAGTGACATCATACTAACATGCCTGATTCGTGTAGGCGTCGCCCAGAGGATTATGACATGCACAACAGGAAGCGACCCAGGATTGACTATCCACCCGAATTCCCTCAGAGACCAGGTCAATATCTTGCTCAGTTCCAGTCTCGCTTCCTTACAGTAGATCAGTAATGGCACTTGCAATGATGAAATTACTCATGTGTCCTTGGAGCCTTGTCTTTTTGTTATGACTTCGTAAAATAGTTTGGGGCATTTTCACATTTTGTGCCAGGGTCTTAAGAGGCAAAACAAATTAAACTCAAATACCGTCAGTAGATCAGGAAATGCCAGTTTGTGTGTCGTAACAGAAAGGTTATAAAAAAAATAATAATAATAATTAGAACAGTGGCGATTGTCTTTGCAAATGATTAAGCTGGTCTATTGATCGTGAGAAATCATGGATGTAAGAGACTGTGAATTTTTTAATACCAGATTATTTAGTATTGCTTTGTCCAGCAATGTGATCTCTGGAACATCGAGTCCATATTTGATATTTATTTATGTATCACCATGTTTAATTTTACTACCAAGTAAAAATACCACTAAAGTGTGTTGTCATATCAGTATGTTTTTTTTGGTTTTTTTTACCACAGTGTAATTTGGACGTTACTTATTGAGAACAGAACCTTTTAATACTTTTGTTTAACACCGACAGTCGATTTGTAGATTTTTCACCATAAGTGTTAGTGCTACCCAATTTATTATTTATCCTTGTAGTGCCGTTTGTTTAAAAGGATATTTTGTTTTATTTGTCTTTACGTGACTCCACTTGTGGATTAGATATGTGTTGTTTGGAGTGCTGGTACATCATAAGGCGGTGCTGATCCTCACTGTCTGGGTGTCCCTTCCTCATAATGCCAGCTGTGTGCCTGTGTGATACCTGGCCTTAGGGAGCTGCTTAGCATTGAGTCCAGGGTGGTTTGCTCTCCACCAAAGCATATCCCATTTGTTAAATTAGAATGGCTGGGACCCAGAAACATCTCAGATCACTTAAGCTCGCTCAGTGATGTTCTTTAGGCGAGTATCAGCTTCAAATTCAGTCTCAAATCCTGATTATTGCCCATAAATAATGGAATCTGTCTAGCACTCACTGTATCTTAAAACACTCCATGCTTCTTCATCCTCAAGTTATAGACCGGGGTGTTTTTTCCTTCTTTTTTTTTTCTCGTAAGTACTCAAACTTGTTCAAGTTTGCTTAAATTTGCTTGGATCTGGAACAAAAGTGTGAAAATGCCCTTATTTGCTTCCTGACGCTATCTCAGATTAAAATGAATCAGGTGTGTTAAACAGACTTTAATTATCCATGTCTGATAGAGTTTAAGCTTTGATCTAAAGAGATAAATGTAGTTATCGTATGTATCTCTACAATGCATCTTGTGGTGGAGATTGTATCGGCATGTTGGTACGACCTTTCTTCGTTTTATTCACCCTTATGTTCTTATGGTTGTTGAAACTTCTCTTTGCTGACTGTTCAGGTTTTATACAGGATCCCCGTAATCCACCTGTGGACCGGTGCGTTATTCATATTTATTCACACACATCATCTGGTACTAAATTTAAACAATCAAGTGACCTTTTTGTTTTTGTTTTGTTTGTTCTACAGGCGCTTTTCTGGAGTAAGGAGAGATGTGTTTCTCAATGGGGTGAGAATTTTACCATCTCAAGTTATATTCAATTTTCAAATGACTGAAGAGCTCTTTAAAAAGCATTTTTATGATGATGATAATGAGAAAGTTTTCACTGTGTTGTGCTATTCAGTGGATGTGTTTAGTTTGAGCAGAGGCAAAACTTTATCATCTTCCATTGAACAATTCAAAACCCGCCTTAAATCCTACCTTTTCTCCTTGGCTTATGAGTGTGGTTAATTTATTAATTTATGAATTTATTGATTTTTTTATTACCTCCTAATCTTTGACTAATTTATTTTCCTTCATATGTTTTTGCTTTTATCCTGCTGTCCTGAATCCTGTTGTTTGTTATTCTGCTGTACAGCACTTGGGTCAGCTTCGGCTGTTAAATGTGCTTTATAAATAAATTTCAATTGAATTGAATTTATGGTGATAATGTTGGTCCTGTTGAAACATTTCATGATCTCCGGAGATCCCTCTGATGTGTAATCAGTGTTCATCAGTTACATTATTCATAATTTCCCTGAGTGAGCCCTCCCAAAGGGGTCAGTAAAGTTTTATCTAATCTACTCTAATCATTTTTAGATTTTGTTCTTAAAACACACAGGGTTGGAGGTTTTCATTAAGGATTTTTATTTCAGTGCATCACTGCAGCTCTGGTGGTTCACTGGTTCCAGTTACTGTTCATCTAGCAGATTGTGCTCTTAGTGCCAGTTTGAAGCCCAGATGAATACATTTGTTAAGGCAATTACTAATGTCCTCCATAAGAGGAGCAACAACATTTCGGTTCATCACTAGCATAAGTACATTGGTAGTAATTCAGGTCATTGTAGATTCCATGTTTTCAGCTCCGTTTACATTTACACATCTGATGGCTCTGTTGTCTTGTGCAGTCTTACAACGATTACATGAGAGAGTTCCATCACAGCATTGGGCCTCCACCACCATGGCAAGGCATGGTCAGTACTTTAAAATGCTGTGGAAAATGAGTGTGTAAATGTGCAGCATAAATAAACTGAAGAATTATTTTGTTTCCTAAGGCACCCTACCCTGGTATGGATCAGAATCCTCACCACCCTTATTACCAGCACCATCCTCCTCCACCCCAGGCCCACCCACAGTATTCAGGCCATCACGCAATGCCCCATGAAGCCCGTTTTAGGGAGAAGAGGGTCCCCCGCTCGTTCTCCTCCAGTCTGGTAATGAAGCCATCATGTGCCATTTACTCTTAGATAATATGCAGTTCTTTCATAGGTCTTTAACTAATACAGTTTTCTTACGGACTTATTATATTCTGTAGAAGTATTATATTGCACCTGTGTAGTCTTTTATAGGGAGAACTGTTTTACATTAAACACGACGTGTGGCTAATCAACATTAGTGACCATTTAAAACCTGCTCCTGTGCTGCAGCATGATTACGACATGCGTGTGGATGATTTCCTGAGACGGACCCAGCAGGTGGTGAGCGGGCGCAGGAGTCGACCCCGGGAGCGAGAGCGCCAGAGAGAGCGCGAGCGGCCTCGGGACGCGCGCCGAGAGCGAGAGAGGGAGCGCGGACGCGAGCGAGACCGCGACAGAGACCGCATCAGAGATCGGGACCGAGAGAAAGAGAGGGGGCGCTATCGCAGATAGGTCATGTGACCATTTGTTTTCTGGTCTGATTCTGGTTCATGAACAGGTTCACTTTCAGGACCAGTTAGCTTCTATAGATGGTGACCTTGATTTCTTTTTGGTTCTTGTCTAAAGCTGAACTGTTTTTTTTTGTTTGTCCCCCAGTATCTTTCATTACATGTACATTGTTTTACCAGAACCAATGGTTTATATCATGCATGAACGTGTTTCTACTGTGACAACCAAAAATCTGTCTTTCCCTTAATCTTCACACTTTTGAAGGCACTGTTTTCCTCACACAGTGGAAGGTGTGTGTGTGTGTGTGTGTGTGTGTGTGTGTGTGTGTGTGTGTGTGTGTGTGTGTGTGTGTGTGTGTGTGT
>JAVSBU010000093.1:2631216-2641216 GCA_033118015.1 Loricariichthys derbyi | reverse complement strand
GAAAGTTTACAGTACCTTTACAAAAATCTGAACTGAACACATTCACAAAATACAGCTCCATCACTATTGAGTGTCTGTTTATATTAACCTTGTATTAAACATTTCTTCTTATTGGATTTACACCCTGTGCTTTTATATGCACTTAATAATATAATCATAAACCGATTTCTGCAGCTATCTGGTTATTTAAGCAGTTATATAAACATCAAGCTCCTATTTTTCAGCTTGGATAAACGTCTAAAAATCAGATGAAGAAATCCAATAAAGAGCTGGATTTATCTCAGTACTTTAAGTACCACTGTATCATGGTGCTTTATTCTTTATTAGAAATTATTTGAGAATTTAAAATATTTTACTCAGATTTTAGGTAAGTCATTAGCTGCTAAGTTCAAAGTTGAATGTGACCTTCTGGGCCATAGTTCAGTAACCTTATCCTTTACTCCCCCACAGTCCTACAGCTCCATTTCCTATGGGAAAATGTCCTACTTGGTTGCTTTATGTTCAAATTTCCATCTAATCAATGATGTCATCATAAATTGGATAATGGACATTGCTTGGCTCTCCTGTCTGCACAGATTGTGTGGACTTGGCAATGCTTTGCTTCTCCAACTGCAGGTTTTTGTTTATTATACATGAGGACGTTCCCATATAAACTGTAAAATAAACAGCCTTTACCTCATAATTCACCAGTGAATGAAATTAAAGTGGACGATGTAGGCAGAGACAAGAGACTATTCAGAAAGACATTTTCCCAAACTGAAGTGGGTGAGCTGAACAGCTGGTTAGGAGATTAAATTTTCATAAGCGTTCTACCATGAATTTAAATAAGAGGAGTTTAAATAGCAGGATATAATAATATACAAAACGAATGAAATAACACTAACCACTAATGACCTGACCAAAGAGCTCTTCTGGAGTGTCTCCAAAAAAGGGCACACAGCCTACAAGAAACTCATAGAGGATGATGCCCATAGCCCACCAGTCCACAGGCTTCCCATATCCCTGCCTCAGGATCACCTCCGGAGCAATGTACTCAGGGGTTCCACAGACCTACAGGGCAGAGCTCCATTTAGATAAGAAGTCCTACAATAAGTATACACTCACTGATCACTTTATTAGGTACACCTCCCCGTTTTATTAAGTACATTTCCTTGCACTTTGCAGTTCTTCAGTTATAGAATGCAGTCCATCTGTTTCTCTACATACTGAGAATCAGACAGTGATAATGATACGGTAGAGTGTTTGTTTATCTGCTTTATTTAATGTCACATTCAGCATTAAAGGCTAATTTACGTTATATCAGAACTAGTCATACATAATCAGGTCTGACCAATTTGGTATAACTAACTTACCTCGGAGCACTCAGAGTAAAACCATGCAGACACATGGAGGACATGGTGTATCACAATGTGTTATGTTGGTGTGAGTAAATCAGACTCAGAGTTTTTAAACAGTTGTGTCACCGAGACTGAAAACAGTCCACTACCCGAAAACACCCAGCATTCAGCCCACTGTAAGCACCACTGATGAAGGATTAGAGGATGACCATCATAAACTGAGCAAAAAAGATGCCTGTAACTGTAGGACTACCAAGTGGACCTTAATGTTAAGTGGAGCTGATAAAATGGAGGTGTAGAACCAAGGTGTACCTAATAAACTGACCAGGGAGTGTAATAGACAGATATAACCAAGTCGTATAGATAAATTAATAAAACACTTCCTATCTACATACCTGCTTGTCTGAGAACTCTCTAGCATCTTTCTCTATGTGACCTTCATAAAGGTTAGTGGTCATGTTCATCAAGCCCACTTTAGACAAGCCGAAGTCAGTTAGCTTGATATGTCCCATCGAGGTGACCAGCAAACTATGGGGAACAGCATATGGAAACATAACACAGAGCCACTCCAAACATGAAGCACTTTATGAATAACAGAAGCAGACAGTGAGAGGTATGGAAGGCTTACTTGTCAGGTTTCAGATCTCTATGAACAATGCCGTAGTTATGGAGGTATTCCAGGGCGAGAACAGTCTCAGCAAAGTACATTCTGGCCATGTCCACAGGCAGAGGACCCATGTTCTTCAGCAAAGTGGCACAATCCCCACCTGGTTAAACTTTCGGTCATTATCTTACACTTCAGAGCAATTCAGCTTTATTATTTAAAATCACAACAAAATCAGTTACCCTCGACGTACTCCATCACCATGCAGAGGTGCCGTCTCGTCTCAAAAGAGCAGTACATGCTGACCACAAATGGGTTCTCAGCAAAGGTCAATATGTCCCTCTCAACAAAAGCTTGCTGGATCTGATTCCTCAACATCAGGTTCTGCTTGTTGATCTTCTTCATGGCAAAACGCTGCTTGGTTTCCTTGTGCCGCACCAAATGAACAGCTCTGAGAGTCAGACACATAAAGAACCATGTTCTAGGCTTAAACTTGAGTCATAATGCCAAAAAGCAAACAGAAATGAACTTTGGTCAAGAACAAACTCGACATGCAAGCTTACACAACAGAACCATCTAATAGTAGAGCATCCAGCATTCCAAATACGTCTCTACACTCTCCGAGTTACACAAAGGCCTGTGTCTTCTCTACAGGAATCCAGTTCATATAACATTCTTTAAACATGTGCTGTTTACTTGGAGAAGTGATGGTACCATAATGCACTGTGGGGGAAAAAAACTGGTGCAGGATGTTTGATGCCCTGGGCAATGTTCTGCTGGGAAACTGAGTCTGGGTATTTATGTGGACCAGTTTACTGTAATGTTTTGGCACAGAGGAACACAACGCTGTTATGGTAACTTTATACCAAGAGTTTGAAAAGATTTAGTTTTTCAGCAAGACAGCACTGATTGTTCTACTGGTTTGGTGTGAAAGAACTTTATCTGCACATCTAAGACCTTTGGGATGAATTGGAATGCCCATTTAAAGCCAAGCCTTACATCAGTGACCTAACTAATGCTCTTTAGGCTAAATGAAAGCAAAAAAGGAACATAATGGAGAGCTTTTTCCAGAAGAGGCTTTTATAAGAACAAAAGATTTAACCAAGCCTTTATTAATGTGGGGTTTGGACTTACACTTTAATTAATTTACAAAGAGGTTTATTAGATGCATTCGAGCTGTGCAGTGGTCAAATGCAGCAGCCGATCACTACAGTGCTCCAGATTAAAATCTCGGCTGCCAATCAAGGCACTGGTAAAGACGTCTGATTGGTATGGTGGAAATCAAAGTCAAACTCCAAATGGACATTAACTATAAGGTTACTAGACATTAATGGAATAAATACAAGTAAAATATTTACCCATAAGCTCCATTACTGATTAGTTTGATCATTTCAAAGTCGATCTCACAGGGTTTGCGGCGGGGTCTGGGTGCGACACTTAGACTCTGTGACTAAAGGAAAAGGTTCATTATGTTTCATTTAACCTCATAGATAACATTAATACATATGAACTCTCATTAGATATGTAATTACATTGTATCAACTCACAGCAGTGCCAAATCAAATGTATTACATTATGTTACTGTTTTTAAGGTCGTCACTCTTAATACTTACAGAATCATCAGTCTCAGGGGTTTCTGCAATTCCACTATCATAACTGCTTAACTGAGCTATTTCTGCAATGTGAAAAAAACTACAGTTAGTGATCCAGCTCTGCCAAAGTGTAAAGGAAACTCAAACAAAGGACAGCACTCGCTTTTTCCATGTAACAGCTGGGCTGACTCCACTGCTTTCTAAATGAGTTCAATGAGGCAGAAATTGAAGAAAAGATCTTCACACCTGTCCTGAGACTTTATTGCAATGAAAGTGCAGTGCAAACAAACCACAGAGAACCAAATCTCAGCAAGTCTGGCCCTAAGGATCAGCCACCAACAGCAGGAGGTAATGAACCAAAGGGCAGTTCTGCAGTCCCCAAAGAGAATTGAGAACACCAGACAGACTCCAGAACAGCTGTCCCTCTCCACTTTCAACCATCAGAGGCACTGAGCTGGAAGACCTCCGAGGATTGGAAAGCTTCACAGACCTTTGAAACTAATACTGTTTTGACCAAGGAAGCTAAGAATCTTCCAGGTTTATGGGACTAGGAGGGTTTACATCCGTCTCTAATTACTGGTAACGACCGCTTAGGATGCAGGATCATAGGATCATTACAAGAAGGTCAGTCTCGTAGATCAAGAACAGCAATCGGAGCATGATATCACATTTATACTTTTGCTAAACCAATGAAATAAACAGTGTGTAACTTTATAGATAAAAATAGTTTGCATCAGGGCTATTATCACATCCAAATTTATATTCTGAAGTCATATGTTTGGGAGTGCTTTATTCCACCCAAGCCATCAAAATGCATTTTACCTTCCAAAGGGTCTCGTGTCAGACCAAGCTGGCTTATAATGTATCGTGGAATATCGGTCTTGATGCCTTGTCCCTCTTTAGCATGACCTTCTACAGCCTCTAGCAGGTGATAGAACTCCTCTGGGTCAAACTCCTGTAGATCAATATGACATGGAACCTTTGCTCAGTGTTATTTCTGATCAGATGGACTAAAGAAATGTCCTCAGATTTCCACGTGCATTGAGTCTTATGCACATACAGCCTTAACTTCTTTCATTCACTAGCCAAATCTTGTTTTTCTATATAAAAAAATTAAACGCATCGTCTGCAAAGGTATTTCTGTGGACTCATATCCATAAAGTTAATACATAAAGAAGAAATCACAATCACAATCAGAAAACGGTCTGCTACCTAGGAAACCTAGTAATTTTTTTTTAAGTAAGCAATTGTACTATGTTTGGTAAAATAATCAAATCAATCTTAAAGTTTTACTTATATACAGGTTTACACATAAACAGCTTTACAGTGGAGCATTATCTCAATGCAGCTTTATAAGCATTTAGGCTAAAAGCCCTAAACTGAAAAAACCTGGGGCGACAGTGACAAGACAAAAACCTCTCTAAAGGAACCCATCCTTCTTTAGTAGTCTAGATAATGTACATAAGAATTCAGTTTTTAACAAGGTTATAGAAATAATGTCAATACAAATAAACTAAAAATTTAAAAGATCATTTTAACAAAACTTTAATATATAAAATACAGACTACAATAAATTAAAGAGAATACACCATTATGAAGAGAACATTAAAACAGAATATAAAATTATGGATTATATTAACTTAATTATATTAACTTAGTGATTATGCTTATCCGTATTATTTGGTCCAGTAAACATAGTCACTAAGTCCTTGTGTCCTCATTGGGAAGGTATTTTAGATGTGGCATGATTAAAAACTCATTAAAACACTTAAGAAATTAGATTTAAAAATAACTTGGTGTATTCTTCATGTATACAAAGAATTTATGGGTGTTGTAATTTAAAATGGTTTCTAATAATAAATTAATAAAGTATATGTTTAAATTTTAAACCTTGGTGTTTAAACCATAAACAATTTTTCAGCAAGTCCAGATACTTGTGACCCATCATTGGATCAATCCAATAATTTGTTATCTGTAATACTGCAGTCGGAACAGAACAGTATAAAACAATTCAACTGCCCATGCAATTTTACATGTGCTCGGGTGGCGAAGCAATCTAATATGGTTGCCCAACACCAAACGGACCCAGGCCTTTAAGTCTTCTAGCCAGGTCCAGTATCACGATTACGTGTGCCTGATCCTGATTGAAAATCAACCATCGGTGCTGCTACAGTGAACCATTCCAGACTCCTGTCAATGACATGTTTAAAGCCTTCACCATGTGTGACCTTGAGCACCAGACCCTGCGACCCTGACCAGGAAACGTGGGTTTAAAATGTAAAACAAGAAAAACAACAACTAAGCTTAAAAGCCACATTTTACCTGAATTCACTCCATCTCAGTGTTTGACCCTGTATGTTTGGTATGAAGAGGTCATGGTGCAAATGATAAATAAATCAAACTTACCAGACATTCTAGAAGCCGAGCTGGTCTGGCAATGACGATTAGGATCTTCTTTACAAGCTCCTTAATGAAGGTCACCTCAACACTCTCTGACCGTTCAGTGGACTGTGCAGTAAAACATTCAGTGATGAGTAACGGTGTGGGAATACATATCCCCAGAAGTCATAAAGCTACCAACAAACTAATCACTCAAGCAATCCTTATAAAGAATGGACATATTTCAATACAATGTCATCAGTAGTACCAATGGCTCTCTGTAGGTATAGATTCTGCATTAGATATAGGACCTGTGGGTATAGCTGTGGTTATAGGATCTACAGATACTGCTGTAGGTACAGGATATACAGGTATCTCTGTCAGTATAGAAACGACAGGGTTTGTCTTTCGATACACGATCTATGGATGTATGTGTAAGTATATGATCTATTGGTATAACCATTGGTATAATATCTATGGGCATAGCTTTATGAATAAGATCTATGGATGTAGCTGTACGCATTAAATCTATAGGGGTAATTTTAGGCACCAGGGCCCGCGGGGCGTTGGCCGTAGGCACCAGGGCCCGCGGGGCGTTGGCCGTAGGCACCAGGGCCCGCGGGGCGTTGGCCGTAGGCACCAGGGCCGGTGGGGTGTTGGCCGTAGTCACAGGGCCGGTGGGGTGTTGGCCGTAGTTACAGGGCCGGTGGGGTGTGGCTGTATATCATCTTTTCCAAAAAAAAAAAAAAAACCCACCTATTAAAAAATCCCATTACAAACAGTCAAATAAAGAGTCCTAATACATCATAACCCAATCAGCAGCTGAAATCCTCCTGACCTCTTGGTAGAGCCGTTCTAGTTTGTCAGTGAGCTCACAAAAGTAGCGAGAGGTAATGAGGCCAAGGCGTGATTTCTCTAGGCAATCGCGGGCCAGCTCGATGATCTGGTGATGGGCAAAGCTCAACACTCCATCTGCCAGAGGCAGCACGCTCTCTGGGGAGCTGCTTCTAATGATGTCCTGTATGCGCTCCTCCATCTGAGCCGTGGCCTGCAGAACACACCAGAGTGCTCAGACACACAAACATTGTGGCATAAACTTATGCTAACAACAGGGAGCCATTGCTCACCTTGGGAAACCTTTCTTTGTAGACATGATTCATCATAATAATCTCATGATCACAGCACGATGGGGATCTTCCAGGACTGAAAAGCACAAGGTTACACATTTTAACACAAACTCAGCTGTTACCTGGAACCACATGACATAACCTACAGTTCTTAGCTCATTTCTTTGGTACCTGAGGCTACGTGAGCGTGGGCGCATAGGCGCGACCCTGCGATGGTCATCGGCGGAAATGCTTTCAGTACAGAAGTGCTTGGACAGAAAGTGGAGTTCGTCTGCAGTGGGCTGAAAGGGCAGCTGGTGGAGCTTCTCCTGAGACGAGCAGGATGACTAGAAATAAAACGAAGATGCTGACACACACATATCTATATGATGCACATACATTAAGTAGACAATTACCCAGAGCAACTTTATGATTTATGAGGGGGGTTCAACCCAGTATTAGCAAGGTGTACCTAATAAAATGGCCGAGTGAGTGTTGTTCTCATGTTTTTCATGTTGTCTGTATTGCATGTTTCCTACTGGAACACTTCCCATTAGGGATTAATAAAATGTTAAGTGATCTTCCATTCCATAAAAAGTTGCTGACTGGATCGTATGTGGTTCTGTTCAGCAGAGGTTACACACCATTAGTTGGGCCAAAACTTCCCATCTCTCTTTAAATGCCTTGGCTAAATGACATGAGTGCCAGCTGTTCTATGGAATTGCTTGTTGGCTACAGTGTTGGCACCAGAGTGCTTGCCATTTCGTCCCCGGTGGGAATGTGCTGAAACAGTGACAGTAAACACAGCTTTAGCCAGCGAGTGTGTAGGCGACTGAGTGGATATTCTGGAGGAAGTTCAAGGACATGTTTACCATGAAACAAATCTGCTCAGAAGTATTAGCCCGAGTAGGAGAGCGTCACGGCAGCATCTGTTAGCTATGGCAAACAGCACTCTTATGTTTCCAATCAGTCATCTAAGACTATGTTTGTGAGGAAGGACTGGGATCGGTACTGGGCCAACCTAAAGATCTGTAGTTTACTGTAACCAGGTTGTAACTGGGATTACTGGGATAGGACTGTTATTTATTTCCGTATCCCTTCCTGGTTCATTTTCAATACTAAAAGGTACTTACAGAAATGGTGGAGCTAGGGGTGTTGGTCCCATAACCAGAAGAGGGAAGCGAAGCCAGAGACCATCGACGACCATCAGTCCTACACTCAAACACAAACACGACTCAAAATAACTATACAATCCCTGTAACCAACATCAGCACCTGACTAGAACCTTTAACAGGACAACACACGGACATATTTGTGGATAATTTTGGGGTGGAGCACACACACGCGCGCACGCACGCACAGACACACACACAGACACACACACAGACACACACACACACACACACACACACAGACACACGGTGGGTCATTTTTATGGATACACCTAAATAAAATGGGAATGGTTGGTGATATCACCTTCCTGTTTGTGGCACATTAGTATATGGGAGGGGGAAAACTTTTCAAGATGGGTGTTGACCATGGTGGCCATTTTGAAGTCGGCCATTTTGGATCCAACTTTATTATTTCCAATGGGAAGAGAGTCATGTAACACATCAAACTTATTGAGAATTTCACAAGAAAAACAATGGTGTGCTTCGTTTTAACAGAACTTTATTCTTTCATGAGTTATTTACATGTTTCTCTTTGTTTACAGCCATTGATATGTTGCAGAGGTTAACACGTAAGGAGTAGATAGAAATTGTGTTGATGTCTGGTGAACGCAGTACCCGGGTCATTGCAACAGATTTCCCACCCATTTCCCATGCTACAGTTAGCAAACTGCTTGCCAAATTTCATGAAACAGGTTCATTGTTGGATTTGCAAAATGTGGATGCAAGAAAACTGTCTTAAATGAAGAAACCTCTGTGGCTGTCCGAGCTTCATTCAGCAAGAATGATCCCTCTGGGATCAATAAAGTATCTATCTATCTATAAAGTATCTATCTATCTATAAATTATCTATCTATCTAAGAGCCCACAGCGTAGCACTCACCGCATGTCACTGGAGAGTGGCATCAGTCGAACATCCCTTCGGTGGATATTAGCTACTCACAAATGGCACCCTTACAAAATCCAGCTGCTGCAGCATCTCAACGAGGATGACTCAGATCGGCACACTGAATTTGCAGAATGGGCAAAACAAAAATTTTTGTGAATGGTGAAGTTAACAAACAAAACGACCGCTACTGGTTTGACACTAACCCACAGTGGATAGATCCCTCCAAGACTGTTGGGACACAAAAATTGATGGTATGGTGTGGTATACGGGGTACAAAGATAGTGGGGCCATTCTTCATCAGTGGAAACTTCAATGCCACTGGATATCTGAAATTGCTACATGATGATGTTTTGCCCTCTTTATGCACTGAAGATGGCACATTCCCTGAGGTTTTCCAGCAAAATGGTGTACCACCACATTATGGGTGTCAGGTCCGAGCATTCCTACATGAAGAGTTTCCTGGAAAGTGGATTGGTTGTTGTGGGTCAGTTGAATGGCCACCAAGGTCTCCTGATCTGACCCCCTTAGACTTTTACCATTGGGGTCATGTGAAGGCAATTGTCTGTGCTGTGAAGATACGAGATGTGCAGCATCTGAAACAACGGATACTAGAAGCCCGTGCTAGCATTTCTTCTGTGGTGTTGCTTTCAGTGTGTCAAAAGTGAAAGAAGAGGGTTGGATTGACAATCCAACACAATAGGCAGCACTTTGAACACAATTTATAAGTGGTCATAAATTTGTAAATAACTAATGAAAGAATAAAGTCCGTTAAAACCAAGCACATCATTGTTTTTCCTGTGAAATTCTCAATAAGTCTGATGTGTTACATGACCCTCTTCAAATTGGAAATAATAAAGTTGGATCCAAAATGGCCGACTTCAAAATGACCACCATGATCAACCCCCATCTTGAAAAGTTTTTCCC
>JAVSBU010000093.1:2243684-2255585 GCA_033118015.1 Loricariichthys derbyi | reverse complement strand
GTCCCAAACCTTTTCTTAGTTTAGTTTGAGTGTTATAGCACATGCAGATCCCGTAGCTCTGCTTCCTCCCTCTGTGCTCTTCTGATATTCGCATTAGCCACGGCCCCGTCCCATATCGTTCCCTACAGGCTATAATTACAGCTCACCTTAAACTCTGCTCTTTGGTGACACCATCAAGATGAATGGCTTTAAAGAGCAAATAGCTCATATTTTGGTGAATATAATCTAATGGTCGTTTCTGGTTCTTTATATAACAAATAATTTCATGCAGTTGTATGGAGATTAGAGTGCCTTATAATTGTTAAAAAATTGAATTTTGTAGGCCATTCTCAGGTCTTTCCCAATACAGATTTTCGAAACGGAAGTGAGTGTGTGGGTGATGTTATCAGAGTCGAATCAGAGTCCAGCTGAAGCGATTTTTTTTTTTTTTTTTTTTCCCCCTCCTCTTCTCCACGTTTTTGTTAGTGTCTGAATCAGGACTAGACATACATCCAGTAAAGTATATAGATGAAATAATCCAGGACGAACCACAGAGCTAACCACCTCTAACCAACATGGGAAGATTATGCTAGGTCTTTTCTATTGACTGTTCTGTCTGTAGAAATGAACCATAGCAGTCCATTTTAATCGTTTTGTACATTTATATGAGGAAAATATATTTCAAACTTGTGTTGGCAACATTCGTGCAATCTCCAACTACACAATAGTTCGGCATTTCGTATTGTTTACACTACAACGTATCACACTAGCTCTCTATAATGGCGGATGAATCTTTAAGTCGACGTCAGCAAAGGCGATTCTCCGAAAGTAGCCGAGCGCAAAATATGCATTTCCGTTTCAGAGCAGAGCTGGTCAAAATTCTTTTTTTTCTAAAAATCCATGGATTTAAATTTCACTTTGTCGACAGAAATATGATATTAATGTTATTAGGATTCAATGGTGAAAAGATTAAAAAAAAAAAAAGTTTTGTGAGAAATATGCTCTTTAAGCACATGCGTTTGGGACAGAGCCCATTTCTCCTGCATGCTCACTGCGCTCTGTAACTTACAGGCTGTAAAGCTGCGCTCATCATTAAGTGTAATAGAGCTTTTAAGTTATTTATGAAAGTTAGTAATACATGTAATTATAGTAAAACATTTAAGAATGCATGAATAAAATTAGTTTATTTTATTGACTACGTGTGCATTTCTGACAGGGGCGAGAACGTCGAGGACGCTTTCCTCGAGGCAGCGAAAAAGATCTACCAGAACATTCAGGACGGCAGCCTAGACCTGAACGCGGCCGAATCGGGGGTCCAGCACAAACCTTCTGCTCCTCAGGGCGGCCGGCTAACGAGTGAAGCACAGCCTCAGAGGGAAGGATGTGGCTGCTAATGACCAACACTACCTACTCAGCCTTCTCATCCCCTCTCCACCTACCTTTCCCCACCCTCAGGGGAGCACGGGCAGGGGGCTGCACAGGGAGGCGACTACAGACCGATGTCTCTCTCTCTCTCTCTCTCATTGCTATTTGTGTTTCACTGTCTTAACTGTTCACCCTTTTTCTCCATCTCACCTCCCTCCGTCACGCTTTGCCTATACCTGGCTCTGTGTCACATGGTACAAACCTGTTAAGAGGAAGAGCTGAGGTTAGCGATGAAGAGAACCAGGCGTTTTTATTTATTGTTTCATGAGATTCTGAGTAGCACTTGGTATAATTCCAGCACTGACACCCCATTCCTGGTTGGGCTTGAGTAAATGACACTTAAATAACTTATTTATGAAAAGGAAAACTAATCGGTTCTCTATTCTGTTCACTTCCAGCCCTCAGCGAGGAGGGAACGTGAGGGGATTTTACGGTCGCTGATATGGTGTCAGTCGGAGTGTGTTGAGGTTTGAGACCAATTAAGAGTGAACTCTGAAGTTGTGGATAGGAATCATTTCCCACGTGTGTTGGGGGGAGGGTCTTTTACCCAAAAATGACACGTTTCACAAACATCACCATCCTTTCACCTTTTTTTTTTTTTTTTTTCCCCCACCGTCTCATCGTCCTTACCAGCGATTTGGTTGCCTTACTGTTCGACCCATCATTGTCTAACCCACGTCTGCTTCTGTATATAAATAAACGTTTTACGATATCGTTAATTTTATTTCAGATCAGTGAATGCAGTGCGCTTCGGCTGTACATTTGACCGGCTGCTGTCAATATAGGCTTGTATAGTAACGCAGGGCTAAAATCGACCCCACTTCTCAAGTTTGCATTGTTCTGCGGCGTTGCATTATTGTACTATATAAAACGTCATTCAGCGGCTGTATATACGGCTCGTGTGCGTCAGGGATAAAGCAGATCTTTCCACTGTACAGCGGGTGTGTGATCACTGGTAACTTAACTAGGAGATTTTTTTTTGTATGACTAATCATCCACGTGGACAGATTGTGCTCACGACAGAAACTCCACTAGATCTAAAGGAGCAGGCTTTTACGCAAGGATGATTAACGTGACAAAACCCTCATCCTTCTAACGTAGGGTGTACTTCAGAGGACGAGGGCGCATTGGAGGGGTGAAGGTTTTAGTGTACTCTTTGAACAACTGTCTGCGTATGTATGAAATTTCTATACATATGTATAAATTTTGAAGGAGCTGCGCTAACATCATAATGCATTCCTGCGTGTATATGAATGAATTGTTGACATATTGATTTTAATTATAATAAAATGATCTAAACAAATTATTTCCAGGTGTGTGCGCTATAATTTAAGGCACTGATCCCTGATGTCTCTGAGAATATTGCCAGGTGTGGGTCCAGTTCTAGATTTAATAAGTGCATTCAAACTGTACATGGATCAGCTGTAACATTAAAACCGCCTGTCAGTCCTTCTCATGCTGCCAAGGTTCTGACTTGTCAACGCACCGACTCCACAAGACCTCAGTGTCCAAGGCACAAGCACTTGGGTTATGTCCAAGAAGTTGTGAAATAGGACCGTCATGGTTTTCACTTGTTTTTCCAGCATGTCGTACATCCTAAATCAGACTGAGAGCTGGGGAATTTGGAGGCCAAGTCAACACCTAGAAGTCAAGTCAGGTTCTACAAACCATTCCTGAATTAAAAAAAGGTACAGAATACTCTTCAAAACGAAAGGGTGTCCAATGTTTCCTCGCTACTTCGCGATTCGTTTATTGCAGACTTGCTGTTCCACAGGGTTTTGCGGTACTCCGTTGAAAATATTTAAAAGTAAAATATTTGTAATATTAATTAAAAAAATGTAATTAAATTAATTAAAATATTAAAAGTAGACGTTTTTAAAAGGTACATGTACAGTACGGTAAAAGTTATTAAGGGAATGTTAAAGGGTTATGTATGAGTGTAGGAGGAGTTTATAAAGAAAAATAATGTACTTACTGTATAACTAGTACAATAAGCATAGCGTCCCTACTTCGCGGAAATTCACTTATTGCGGGAGGGTCTGGAACGGATCCCCCATGATAAAGTGAGGGAACACTGTGTTGACATGCTCTTAATAATCAGACGAGAGAAAATTATTTGTCAATAATCTGAACAACATAAACATGTAGAGTTGGGTAATCAGAGATTGGAAACCTTTGGGTTTAAATGACTCAGGCAATAACATCTATGTTGCAATCAGCCAGTAATATCACAGAAAGCCTTTAAAAGCCTAAAATGTTCATATTAAATAATCAAATTATTCATGTTCTGGAGTATATGCCGTGTGTAATCCCAGGTTCCTGTGAGAGAATCCCGTTTCAAGTCTATGTGAATAAGCCAAAAAGATCTTTAAATATAATGGGATCTGGCAACCGTGGTTTTTCCCAGCTATCTGCTCTACACACATGAGCAGAATGACAAAACCGATAGTAATTGTAGTAGGTGTATACATAAATTATTCGGTTACTGGAATAAAATCCAGCTCTCTTTGATTTCCTAAGCTTATTTCTAGATGGAAGTATGCTGTATATGACATGAATAATCAGATAACTGCAGAAACTGATCGGATTATTAAGTTCACGTAAACACACAAGGCTTGTCAAAGTACAGTAGCATTAACATGAATGTTATTTATATTTTTAAATATGTTCTAATATATTATTTAGCTTCTGTTTATTTAAACTATTACTATAAAGTGATTCGATAACTTGCTAGATTCTTGCATATAATCCTCTAAGCAATGAGGTCAGGTCCCTTTTGAGTTTTGGTCCGCCCAAGTTTCTTCCATTTAGGGAGGTTTTCATTGCCCCCGTCAACCAAGGTTTGTTTAATTTGGGATTGGCTTTAGATATTAGAAAATAATCTAAAATTGTAAAGCTGCTTTGAAACAAAAATAGCGCTATAGAAATAAACTTGGTGTCACCTATCAGTGGGTTTAATGTGATTTCTGCTTCTATAGGTGATTCCTGCTTGTATAGGTGATTCAGCAGTCTAAAACACTAACCTTTCACTGTGGTGACCCAATTTTGAGTCCTGGTGGTTCCTCCCTACACATTTATTCCTAAACCCTGTGTTCTCCAAGGAGAGGCACCAGAACCCCACCAATCTGACCAGGAAAAATCTGGGTTAAAACATGAATAAATCTATAAAACAATATAAACACTTGCCATCATATTTGAAACAGCCAGGTAGGACATAGTGAGTGCATGCAGTATCAAGCTAACATTTTAAAAATGCACATAACTGAAGTTAAAAATGAGTGAACAAACTGGAGATAAAATACAGACACCACCAGCCTCGCAGCCTACATCATCAGAGGTGGTTTGGCTTTGATTAGACATACATGGAAAGTATTTCAGAAATCAGTTGCCATTATAGATCAAATAATTTCAAAATCTGAAAACAATACGAAAATTATGATAAACCAAAGGAGTCGGCCATCCACGATGTTTAAACCAGTCAGCAATCTTTAGTGGCATCATTCTACAAAAAAAGTGCCTTATAACAAAAAAAAAAAAAAGCAACAGACGAAAGATATACAGTGTTCCCTCACTTATGTGGGGGGTGGGGGTGGGTGTCCCATTCCAGACCCTCCCGCTATAAGTGCATTTTCACGAAGTAGCGACGCTATGCTTATTGTAGTAGTTATACAGTAAGTACATCATTTTAAATCTTTATAAACTCTTCCCACACTTTTATACATAACCATTTAACATTCCCTTAACATTTTCCATAATGTACATGTACCTTTTAAAAAACGTCTACTTAAATGTTCATAAAATGTTTTAAACTCTTATACCTTTTTAAAAATTTGATGAGTACTTACCATTGAATATACGTCCTACAGCTAGAATGAAAGGAATCAAACCAAGACTTTGCCTTTACCTAGATCTATAGACTGGTGTGAAGTCTATACATTTAGGAAAGGCAGAGTCTTTTATTTTGAAGTCTCTCGTGTAAGTGAAGTTAGCCACAAGTATTTAAGTCAATATTAAATATAGATAACTTAAATATCAATTAGTTAATTAACCCAAATGAATAAACATTTTAGGTGGTTATTTACACTGTATAATACGTACTACTCCTGTGCAAAAATACTTTAAACGGAGTACCACAAAACAGCAAAAATACCACGATAAATATTTTATTAATATTTTTTGAAAATCTGTGAAACAGCAAGTCCCCAATAAACGAACCGCGAGTAGTGAGGAAACACTGTATCACTATGGACAAAATCCCAGACATGATTCTATTCCCCAATATCACACACCCCTAACAGTCGCTACTGACATCTTACAAATAGGTTATCCTGAGGAGAATGGGTTCACCATTTAATCCAGCTTCCTCTCATGCGTTCAAGATATGAGGGAGATTTTCCTTGCCGCTATCCAGAATCAGGACTGAGGCACCTAGTAAAAAGCGCTAAACAGATGCGACCTTGACAGATGAATCACGAAATCTAGCAAAATGGACAAAATGAAATTAAACTTTCTAGTACATATAGACTTTGAACAAAAAAAATTCAAGTAACAAAATTGCTTTGTATTTTATATGCAAATTGCACTGTTGTTACAGATAGGAACAAATAAAAAAAAAAAGAGTAAGACGTGTATTTACAAAGATTTGCAAACTGGTGTACAAAACTGATGCTTGCATACAAAAGATAGCGTAGTGGCATGGTTTTTACGGCGACACAAACAAAAGTCAACATAGGCAGTACCATGTTGAAACAAAAGGCAGCTTGTGGTCGGCTTCATCCACAAGCGTCGCAGTCAGAGGGCTAAGTGTTGGACGTTCTAACACTAACACTGTAAAACAATAACATTATTTCAACAATACAAGTAAAAACCAAAGGCTTTTTTTCTATTAAGTGTTTCTGATGAAGCAGTGAAGGTTCATTGGTTGATTATTTATAATCAGTATATTGATTCATGTTAAGGTTTTTCGAAGACAAGGCAAGCGACGGTGCCACTGTACCATGGGACATCACGTGACCTTGAATCATGTTAGTGATTCTAATCCTTAAATCCGTTTGTAAGTGGTGTGCTGAAGTGGCGACGAGTGCTGATTGGCAACCTTGTAGAACGTGATATAGAGGAAACATTCAGATAGGTTCTTGTGATGCTGGCCTCACTCACCAGTTCTTGTGGTCCAGTAGTCTTTAGAATTTAAGATCCAAGTCAATGACTGAGGACAAACAGACAGTTCCTTGTGAAGGCAGTCTTCACCACTTTACTGCAAAAATGTTGAGGCACAGTGGAATGAACAGGATTTGGAACCTTCATGACACAGTGAATTGGTTAATACTTAACGGGGCTCAATATGAACCGTTGCTCACATCTTAACACTTCACACAGCACAGCTCTTGAAAAGGACACGGAATGAAAGGTAGGTGGGGAAACAAAATCTAGAAAGCGAACTTATCGCCAAGGTTTAAAAAAGCTCAAGAGATAGAGCATACAGTTTATGATACTGTTGTCACCAAGGTAAAAGGCTTAAACCAAGAAAAGTGAAATTCCCCTATCCCGGGAATCATCAGGTGCAGGCGAGTGTGCTCCCTGGATGGGACTTTAGTTCATTAAGTTTGCATTGTAAGCGCCTGGTGTTTGAACCCAGAATCTCAGGAACTGCTCAACCAAGAAAAGAAAATTATGGATTCCAACTAACACGAGTTCAGATACTTTCAGGAGGACAAGATTGAGGCTGAACCCAATGGACATTTTGTTCGTTTGAATGTGTGCACAATACTAAAAGACACTTCCGTGAGTATTACAGTATTTTGTGAAAACGAGGTCAATTACGTCAGATAAAGCTTTCTCTCCCACACTAGATTGGCTGCGTTGTCGTTTTGCTGGTTACCCTGTCGAGTGAAAAGACGTCGAATTTGGCAGTTCTGCTACCTCTGTACAATGTCACTAATCTCCTTGACAGAGGTCAGGAGTTTGCTAAAGTCCTGTGGCGTGCTGGCACCCCCGGTAGCTGTGGGGCAAATCTGCAGCTCCCTCAGGCTGCTCTCCAGCTTGTTGATGGCTTCGCGGAACGCAAACTTGTTCCTCATCTGCTGGATGGAGTCCACGTAACTGAGACAGTACTTGGACAAGTTGTTGCCAGCCTCCAAGACTGCGTTGTGACTACCCGTTTGCTCAGAGTTCCGGCTGATGGCGGCCCGCAGGAGCTCGGTGCTGTCCAAGACCATCTCCCGGGTGATGTTAGAAATACGCTCGGTCGGCTGGCGGGTTTTCCTCAACGAGCGCCGGGTGTTAACGAGGGGGATGAAAGCCGTGGTCGGGCCCTGATCGACAGGAGAACTGGACCCGACGGTGAGCGGCAGATTAGTTGGTGAAGAGGGAGAGGTCTTTGGTGGCTGGGCTTTGCAGTTTGGAAGTTTTTTGGCATTCTCTTGAGATGAGAAAGACCTAACTTGATCACTTGAGCCAGAGCTTGAGGGGCTTAGATCAGCTGTGCCTTTGACTTTACTCTCAGTCGACAGGTCATGAGTGGGACTCCGTGAAATCTTTCCAGATTTTGCACTTGACGGTGGAGGTGGAGGAGCAGGCTTGGGTTTTGTTCCCAACATCCCTCTGTCCCTCTCCCTCTTAGCTGAAATATCGAGAGGTTGTTTGTGTCTCCGTGCCCTGCACTCCTCCCCAGCCGCTCCGACGGCAGACAACGCGTTCGATTTGAGGGATTCCGCTTGTAGCGCACTAGTTTTGGAGTCGGTCTGTACTTGCGACCGGTGGCCCAGCTTGGGGGTTAAGGTCTGTGGGCTCGATCCAGGACTGGATTCGGCATCCTTGAAAACCTCGTCTAAAGCATCCTCGTTTTTCTTGGGCAGACGTGGCGGTGGGGTAAGAGTGCCACCACGAGGTGCGCTCTCTTGTTTTGGATCGTTTGCCCTCTTTCGGGGCAGAGCAGGTTTTCCCACCAAGGTGCCTGTGTCAAAATGTCGAGACTGCAGGTCACGGGGTAGAGTGACCGACTTCCACTCTGTACAGTCAGACCCTGGAGGCATGCAGGAGGCTGATGAGGACCTTTGAAAGCGCTTTGAATTGGACATGAGATCTTCCTCGCCTGATGGTGTCGTGGCGGTTTTCCCACCGATGGCCTTTTTCCGTGTGTGCATAGGAAAAATCTGGCCTGGGTATGTGGGAGCCCCATTGGTGACATCTCCAGCTCCGTTATTATTGACGCAGAAGAACTTTGAAGGGTCAAAACCCTGAGAGGCATCGTTAAACGATGACCCGTTGTTGAAATCATCACGGCAGTCAGCCCCAAGTCCTTTGTGATCAAGATGCCTGCCCATCTCTCTGAAAGAGCTGCTACGTTTTGGAGGTGCAGGAGCGGTTTTCTTCTTCTTCTTGATCAAGCTGAAGGGATTGAGGCTGGTCTTGGACTTGTCCTTATCCTTGGACAACAGCCTGTCATCCTCATTTAGGTTGGTATCCATCAAAGGCCTTTCTTTTCGTGGCAGCATGGGGGATATTGCTACCTCTGCCTCAGCAGCATCTGGGGGAATACAATACATAATGAAGAAATTATTTTGCTTCTCTACCTCTGTCTGTGGGAAACTGCATTGAGTTAACGGAGTTAAAAGCAGTCTAAACGTGAGCCACCGACCAAGCAAGTACCCGACCGGTACAACAGGTACGCTCACGCACGTTTGTTTTTCTATTGTTGTAAGTACTTTCCATTGACATAAATGACAAGGATGGATTACTGTAGCAAACTAATACACCTACTCCTACCCCTACCTCAGTAAGATAATGCAAATATTCTGGCTCTTTTTTTTGTGAAAAGGCCCAAGTATAGCAAGACAAACACAAATAACGGACTCTTACTCTTAAACTCCCACCTCTGCTTGTCTATTTGCAGCGTTGGCCAGCTGTTTACCAACTTAAAAGTTAGTTCCTAATATAATTTATTTAAATTTTTAAGACCTTGACTTTAAAAGCATTTTACCCTTGATCTGTCTAGTTGTGCTTGGAGCCTATTGAAGAATTCACAACTAGTCCCCCACTCAATGCTTGGAAGAACAGATTGCTGGTGCAGCGCTTTGAGGATGCTCCCCTGACCAGCCTCCACTCTCTCAGAAAAAATCAATTGTGTCCTTAGCCGAAATGCCCCAAATGCATTTACAGTAGACTAAAATAGGAATGCTTACCAGGACTGTCTCCATCTTTGTCCATTCTACGTAGTGTTCTGGTCTTGGTTGGGAGCTCTGGGGCCTGCTGTATAGGGCCTAGCGTCAGTTTCTTACTCTTTTTCCCCAGTTCTTTCTCCACCTCTGCCAAAAGGGAAGCATAGGTTTGTTAGCTCTGCTGGCGAAAGAAAACAAAGCACGCTTGATAACACGAACTGCTGAGGTACCGTCAGATATGCTGGATTCCTGAAACATTGTTTCAAATGCTTGATGGGTCTCAGCAAAGGACGGCCTTTCTGCTGGGTTCCATTTCCAACCTATTAGACCAAATTAAGATGAGTCCGGCAGAAAAAAAAAAAGCTGAATGTGATTACATTGAGGTATTATCAGAGGGATTTGCCCCAGATACAAGATGACTGTCACTTACAAGCTCTCATAAGTTCGTAGACCTTCTCTGGGCATCCCTCAGGTCTGTCCATGCGGTAGTCTTTCTCCAACAGCTCATATACTTGAGACAGATCAATCCCAGGGTACGGGGACATCCCATAGGTGGCGATTTCCCACAGTAACACACCGAAAGCTGTGGCCAGGCACATAAAATCAACAAGAATTCAACAACATCCACACACCGGACACTATTAGTTGCACCTCCTTGTTTCTACAATGTTTTCCATGACAGTGCCTGGCCAAAAAAAGGTCACACACTAATATTTCGTTGAACCACAGCTGACCTCATTCTTTCGGTGCATAACGTTACTGAACTGAGACCTGACCTAGAACTGCAGTAGCAACCCCAGAATATAGCACCGCCTCCACAGGTGGTGACCTTTTTTGGCCCTGGCAGTGTATATTGACGCATTATATAGTAGCTCACCCCACACATCTGACTTGATGGAGAATTTGTTATATGCCAAGCTTTCTGGTGCAGTCCATTTAATAGGAAACTTGGCTCCTGCGTGGGCTGTATATGTGTCGCCTGTCATCAGTCGACTCAAGCCAAAATCAGCTACCTTCACCAAGTGGTTTTCCCCAACCAAGCAGTTACGGGCAGCCAAGTCCCTGGAGGGAGGAAGACGAAATGAAAATGTAAAGAAATCACGACTGCTTGTACAAATAGGGGTAATATGCACACTACAAGGCATTCAGCAAAGGACAGAGAAGGGGGCTCATAAGATCTTATTCTTGGTATCTCATATGTTTCTCTTACCTGTGAATGAAGTTCTTCTTCTCCAGGTATTCCATAGCAGAGGAAATCTGAGTGGCCATGTAGAGCAGCACCACAGCGTTGACCTCCTCGCGATTGCACTCGCGCAGGTAGTCCAGGAGGTTACCGTGGGTCATGAATTCAGTGATGATGTAGAAAGGAGGCTCTCGCGTACACACGCCTGAGACAAACGGACTTCATTAGGTCAGAAGCGCTTTGATTTGCTGGCTAAGTTAAACGCCCGTCCATTCCAGCCCGTCTCAAACAAGCTCCGTCGTTTTGGCCTTCAACCAGACTCACCTAGCAACTGGACCAAGTTGGGATGCTTGATTTCTTTCATGACTGCAGCCTCCTTTAAGAACTCTTCCACCTCCATCGTGTCCTCCTATAATCAAAGTGAACTGGGTTATCCTGCTCATCTGCACTGACTAAGAGAAGAGCCCGGAATAGCATCACATAAATGCCTTTAAACAAACAAGCAACTTTTTCCCATGGGAACTCCCATATAATTCTACACAGGCGTAGGCGAACATTACACACTGCATACACACTCAGTTTCAAAACAGCTTAGGCTTTACTAACCTTTAGTGTTTTCACAGCAACAGTGAGATTGTATTTCTTCCAGACACCCTCGTACACCTCCCCATACTGGCCTCCACCCAGCTTGTGTTTCATAGTGATGTCCGTGCGCTCCATCTCCCACTTGTCGTAGTTAGGCGAGACGCCATAGATGGTGGGCTTGTTGCGTTTGGGCGCGGGGTAGTGTAGCGTTGTGATGAGACCGTCAGCCACAGTGGAATGGTGATGCACCAATTCGGCAAGCGTGTTGAAGCGACTGTCTGACGACACATAAAGCTGTGGGGATGGAAGAAATTGGAAAATCTGTTTATGATCTCCATCAATTAGAAAAACTACAATGTTACCGCCTAACTGTTTATCATAATATGCAGGCTTCTCCACGAGGGGTTTTGCAAGAGCGGGCCGCTGTACCTTATGGTTCCTCACGCTCTATCTTAAAAAGCTCCGCTCTCCCATAAAAACCCCAAATCACTTATCGCAAAATACTTCTAATCAAAGGCCCATTGGTTTACGATGCCGTCATTCTGAGCCGTAAAGCAATCAAAATGACGAACG
>JAVSBU010000093.1:2229483-2241617 GCA_033118015.1 Loricariichthys derbyi | reverse complement strand
AATAAAAACTTAAGACCGCTGTGCATTCTGTGTGACTTTCCTCCTGAAATCATGATCGAACAGACATCATGTCGCAAGAAAGTATTCTGGATTTTTGTCCAAAAAAAAAAAACCTCAAAAGAAACGAGCAGGAGGAATCGCCTTCTTCGTCGGTCCTGCCTCCCAGTGAAACACCATCGTCTGCAGACCATTTAAAAAGGGAAAACATCGATCCACAGGATTCAATCAGAATTGGAAAGCTACATTCTCATGGGTAGTAAATGATGAGGCAAAAGGACATTACGTAAACCCATGTGAACGCAGGGAGCACATGCAGACTCGGCACAGAATTGATCCAGGATGCTCCACCTGGGATCAAACCCAGGACCCTCACGCTGTGAGATGACGGTATTATCTACAATAATAATTTGCATGTATGGTAGAACGCTCTCTCTCCAAGCAAATTGAGGTGAGCTGTAGTTACTGTAGAACGATTGTGTCTTACATGGAGTCAAAAAAAATTCAAAAAAAGAATTCAGGTTATTCAGGCTCCCCCAAAATTAATTAAAGCACAGTTCTGCAAGAGGGGACTGAATGAGGGGAAGCACATGCTCACCTCACCACAGGCATCCTTTTCATGCATACCATTCTTCAGCCTTACCTCAGTGTGCTGAGGAATGCAGAACAGTGCTGGAAATGACATGCTCTCCTGTAGCCTGGGACAGCAAGCACATCTCATGCAGACTTCCTTAGAAGACATTCTTTAAGGGTGATAAAGCACCTAACTGCTCAAATTTGTCTGGCCTCCTGATGGTTTTGTGAGCCAGAGTGACTCAACATGAACGTTAGGGGGGGAAATATAGGACTGCAAAAATGCAGAGTGGGCTTTAATCTAACAAAGCATCGTACATGGTGCATAATGCTGGAAGGCATTAAAGGCTGTAAACACGCATCTATAAAGGTCTAGGCTAACAAACGATTTGTATTAATTTGTCTCGAAAATGGATGGGGAGCCCGGACAATCATTATTGACATGACTAGGCAAACTAGACATGCAATTACCTTGCCATCAGACGCTGTGTTGATGCGGTAGTGGTAGACTCGACCCTCGTAGCGCAGCGAGATGGACCGCTGGCCCGGACTGCTCTCGCTCTCGCGTACCAGGAAGCTCCCGTTGATGCCGCTGCTGAGCAGGTACTCGGCAGCGTTGCGCGAGACCGGTCCGTGGTACCAGCTGTGCTTCTCCAGGCTGTTGACAGGTGTGATGTAGTTGCTGGGTACCCAGCCCTGGCCATTCTTAGTCTGTGCCTCGCACCACTCCCCGTTATGATTATAGCCCAGCACTCGTAGCTTCTCCCCTGAGAAGCAAAAAAATTTTAACCTAGAAAGATATACCAGCAATTTTCCCCTCCACTTATTCTGCTGGGATATGGAGCATAGGTCGGAATTCACAGGTTGCAGGTGACCATGTACTAGGAAGGCTTCGGTAGGGGGGTCACTACCACAGCACCGGAGCCTCCTGCCATCAGACACAGCCAATTGTGCAAGTCAATGGATGTTAAGTACAGAGTGGGCCATTTATATGGATACACCTACATGGGCCATTTATATGGGTCATGTCAGCGGATATTAGCTACTCACACATGGCACCCTTACAAAATCCAGCTGCTGCAGCATCTCAACGAGGATGACCCAGAATGGTGAATCCATTTAGGTATATCCATATAGATGGCCCACCCTGTATTCTCAAACTACTCTCTAATACAGAATCTGTACAATCAAACTTAACCCACACACTTTTTTATGGGGTTTAGGTCACTGGACCTAGAATGCTAAAGCTTAATTCTGTGTTATCGCTGAATCATTTAATGTGGACATCGACACATGACTCATCATCCTGCCTGAGGAACCAACCGTGAGCCAACTGTAGGTTTATGGCAAATGCAGACAGGTTGCAGTTTAAACGTCTACTAAAAGTTTCCAGGGAAAAAGGCTTTCCAGACACTGGGGATTTGTTTCTTTGCCGTATAACCAACCGTCTTTTTACACCAAACGCTTGGCAACCATTGTGTGTTTGTTGCTAAAGAGCTTTATTTTCTCAGTCTGAGCGTATAACCAGGTTCCATTCAAGGTCCGAGTTGTGTCTAGAAATCTCCAAGTGCTTATTTCTGCGGTTAGATAAAAGAACTTGCTTTTAGCACGCCACTTTCCTGGCATGAAGGCAGCTTCGGACTATTTACTTGGGGACTGGATGATGCCAAAATGCTACCGGCTTTTGCAGATTCTCTTTGTTATAGAATCTACCCCACTGTGCATATAAAATTGTTACATGTCGAAGACTTTTGCAAAGTTTGGAGACTCATTGTCAAGTTTACTGCTTAAACATTTTGATATTTTGTAGTCTCCTCTTTCAAAAGAGTCAATCAAATTCTATTGTAGACCCACAGAGAGGCTTGATGGGTCACAGAATTTATTACGCTCTAACTGGATTAGGACAAGGGCATTTCTGGTATTTGTTATACTGGGAAACACTTGCCTGTTATAGGGGGACAGCTGAGCTAAGCCTGGAACACAGTAAATAATGATTTAATGCTAAAATATTGTTAAACAACTCTGCAGTATTGTTGTTTTTTAGCAGCTGGAGTAGAAAGAGCATGTTGCATGAGACAAAGGAACTGGAGGAAGACAGAGAATGGGAGGTAAACATGTGGATTTCCAGGCAGTGTCGTCAATTGGCTGCCCTAAAAGGACATGCTGGGCCTCTTCCCAACTAATACCATAGGAAGCAAACAGCAAAGGTTTTTACACTGATCCTAAAACAGTGTGCTGTTTCTCATGAGGGATATCGTTCAAGTTTGCGAAGAGTTGCATTTATCCGTTTTTTTTTTTTTTGACAAAAAGGGGTTTAGACCTAGAACTATTTCTGAGTTGCAGTTCAATACGTGATTAATGACTAAAAAGATCGACATGTATTCTTTTTTAATGGCTGAAAAAAACCTGTCTTATTCACATCTGAATGACAGACATATGAGTGAACCCTTATAAAACCTGTTGAAAGATTATAGAATCTCAGTCTTAAAGGGAGAAAATAACACTGTAACTTCCAAATATTTTTCTTTTGGGTAAGTGTATCGAGTTTTATAAAAGATGAAAAAATAGGAATGTTTTCATATTGTGCTTTATACTACAAGTACCTCAACTACTACATGACTGCTAATACTACACTATACTATTTATTACACATGTATTACTTCAGAACTGGTCGAATTTGTTTCTCGGCACATTTTGAGGAAAAAAATTTGCCTCGGCACTTGGTGCACATTTCAGTCAGGACATCTGACATCGTTTTTCTTCCATTTGTCACAAAGGCTTTGTTCTCATGGAAAGAAACATACTAAGAGCTTTCATTCCATCACCTCATCCTAAGTAGAGGGTTTCCTTCTTTTTAGGAGTGTGTTTGTAGATATGAAACGACTGTAAATGTGACATTTCAGGATGGAACGAGCTTTGTTGCCCTGTCATTTGATGCTTCAATCGCCAAAGTTTGTCCTTCCTGAGTTTCTACTGATGGAACTCATCAGCGACGTTAGCATGATTGGTTGTGCTTTTCATTTCATTACATTGTCTTGCTTAGACTAAACTATTTAACTCTTTCATAACAGGCACATTTATGACACAAGCCATCATATGAATGCTTTGGCCTTTGGACAGTTAGCAAGGAAGCTTGTACCAGCTACCGATAAACGCATTGTAATAATAAGAAATGTACTATTGCAAAGATTTTCCAGGTCAAAGCTTTACATTTAAAAATCAAACACTTACTTAAAACCGTGGCTTTATAAAAGCATTTAAATCTATCAATAACACCGGATTAAGGATTGGGTTTGTATGAAAAGTTTGGATACTTTGGACACAACGTTTTATTTTAAACAATAATATTAATTCAAACACAATATAAAACATTTAGTACAGTATTGTACAAAACCGCCATTCTTATTGCTTCATCTTTTATAAAACTTGAAACACTGATGACAGAAGAGAAAATTAATTGATAACCCGTTTTTTTCTGCCTTGTCGGCAGGTGTCACAAGGATTAATTTATTCTAGCTGTCTGTCATTCAGACGTGAATAAGATGTATATAAGACAGATTTTAATTCCTAGTATAATTATTAAAATTTTGACTATTACCATCATACAGATACACCTGAAGATACAAACAGACCCTTTTTCAAAATTATGACTATTTACTATTTCGTTATTAAAGGTTACTCACATTTAACAGAAGGCATTAACATGTTTCATGTTATTGCTCTTTCGAGTGTCAGCAACAAAGGGGGTTAGGAATCATTAAAAGCTGTGCCGGCTTACCTTTAGTGATGCTCAGTGTGTTGTCACCACTCGCCACAAAGTCGTACAGCGCTACAAACAGGTTAGGGTCGTTTTCACTGGGCCCTGCCAACAGGTTCTCCTTAGAGTTCCAACGTGCTGCCTCAGACAGACCAGTAGGCTCGAAATCTGGCCGAAGAGCTTCTGGACAAGAAAAGGTAATAAGTATAAACTACACACCAACCTGATAACGCACAGCTTTTATAGTGTCACTAATGAGCTTATCACATAATGACACATCTTGTTTGGATTAATTCCATGTGACTTTTTGATATCAAATAGCCTGTTGATCAAATTCGAAGCTTTCTTAAAACTTGTCAAATTAGCATACCTATACCGTTTCAAATATATATAAAAAACACACACAAACAATGCGTTTTCAGGAAATGCTTGTGCACTGACACATTCAGCAGAAACCCTTTTCTAATTCCCACAATGTTCAATCCAAGCAACCAAGGGTTAATCATCCAACAATCCAGCAGCTTCAGAGTATGGAATTAAACCCACAACCTTATGATTAAACATATCTTTAGCCACTGTGCCATCGCACACACATTACTGTATTTGTATGGACTGTCCACTGAACTTTACTTAATAAAACTAAGTTAATTAATGCTGATTCCACACCACAAATGTTACCTAAAAAGTCTCTTTTGCTCTTCTAGTCTGTAAAATATTTTAAAAACCCTTAGTTTTTATAATAAGGGTTTAGCTATTGAGATTTGAGATGGACATACACTGATACACAAAACTAAGCTTCAACTCAGGACTTAAGCACCAGTCATAAAATCTTAGCCAGAAGGTTTACGGGGAAAAAAAAAGAATAATGGATAAGAGTAAAGCAAAAAGGCGATACAGATTGATTCCACATTCCTTGTGTTAAGCTGAAGAAAGCATCATATGAAAAGATGCTGAATAATGATTTGGTGAAATTTTGCAAATTCATCCCAAAATAAATAAATAAATAAATAAATAAAAAAAATAAATCACAAAACTATTTAGCAAATCTAAACCCATTAAGTTAAATTCTACAGGCAGACTGACAATAATTCCAGTACACAGAGCTAATTAGTATACAAATCACAGTTAAATCTATTTCTACCATCACTTCTTTAAAGTCAGAAGTTGCCAGGTTTGTGTATTTAAATCGGATTTACACTTCCACGCTTTGCACTGACATTTACATTGATGAAGGTAATTAAGGAAGATGCTGAAAGAGACGCATTCACTTATTTAAAAAAGCATTTATAACGTAAATAAAAATATAATAAAAATAAAAAAGTATTAAAACCAATCTCGAAATGATTTACAGCAAATGTGCTTTTATACGCAAATATTAAGAAACTACACATCTGTGTAGTGTGGCATCCACGTGGAAACCTGGAACCACTCTGTTGATACATGGTCATGGTCAGCATGACCATGGCTCTGAGGTCAACCTGCCCAAAATGACAAATCCTATGTTCTGGGGTGAATCACAGCACTGCAAGCATCTGGCATGCATTTGTGAAATATTACACTATAAGCGTTTTTAGAATATAACGCATTTCACCTTAAGTAAAAATGGTTGCCAGATATTGCAACAGCACGGCTGATTCCTATTTCATAGTAGCGAGCTTTAAGCTGTCGAAACGATTCGAGAAAGAGTTCTAGAGACAGACCAAAAAAGGGAGAATCTAGATCCAGTCCTTCTTGGAGAGAATCATGGAGAAAACACAACAAATAGTGAACGCAGAAGGCACCCATAAACCTAAGAAGTTTAATCCAATACAACAGTTCTTTTTGGATGATCTATGGGTCACAAGCAGAATTTCTCCTCCACATAAAAGACTGTTTCACTCAGGTTTCAGGTTAAAGTAACATTTATTTTCTAATATGATTCCCACCTTTAATAACTAGATGGATTGCCATTAATATCACTGCTAAACACTAAGGTTATGCAGCAATGTGCAAAAGTCTTAGGCCACCATTAGATTTGTTGTTTTAGCAACGCTATAATGACCATGCACACATTTCAAGCTTGAATTTGTAGCCCCATATTCGCCTTTTCACTCTGTTTCCATTCTGAAGTAGTAGTTTCTTGGCTGCTGCCCTTCCAAAAAGCATTACTGATCAGTTCTTCACACTGCAGAAGGGTCAACCTCACATCCTGATGACAAATTTCCTGTTTTTTCTTCTTCTATTCTAATAAAAGAGACTAACAAATAGTTACAAAGTACCCAACTTGTTTAACATAAGTAAAGTCTAGGAAACCTAAACAAGCCTTCGTGAACCATATGTGTGTGCACAACCCCCCCCCCCCCAGAACAACATAGAAGAGAGTGAATTTTAGACACGACCAAAAGAGTGAACATATGCACTCTGTCAGGCTGGAGTCAGGTTTCCTTCTATTCTCTCCTCCCTGACTTTTTCCTTCTCTTTCTTTTGCTTTGAGCCAGAGTGTCTGGCTTTGCTCTCTCACTCCGCTCCCCCTCCTACATTTTTCAAATGGCCAGACAGACGAGCTCAGAGGCCTCGAGATGTGCTCGAGACTTACAGAAAACCGTCCAAGCTCACCCTGCTTCTCTGTTATTCTTTTTAGGGTTGACTCTTCTTATTCTGGCAATCCCAAAATAAAATTCTTACCTTCGAGATTATAAGTGGATGAAGAGGAAAGGCCTTTTTTGGATTTGCAGCCCACCAGTTTCAGACAGATTTCCAACATTTTCATTTGATTTCGTATGCTCCTTAGAAGAAAAAGTCTCGTTTTGGCTTGACTGTGAACTTAAACCCATAAAAAGTTCAAAAGGATTTAATCGGCGTTCGCTAACGATGCGAAGAAAAGCAAACAAAAGCGATTTTTGAAAGTTAAAGCTGGTATCTACATCCCAAAACTCCACAGCTGTATCCACTTTGCCACTTCTACAGAGTCCTACCGACTTTCCAGTCCAACAGGCTCCATTTTCCTTTCTTTCCAGTTTTGCGCAATCTTTTTTACTGGGGGGAAAAACCCTCATCCAAACGCCAAAAAAAGCTTTCAAGACATCACAAAGAAGCGAATTTAACAGTCTGAGGCGACGCGCTCCCTTAATCGTGCCATTCTGAGGTCCTGAGAGCGCGATAGCGGGAGAAGCCGAGCGCTGGTGCAGCTTTCTGCCAACAAAGGGCCCCTTTCAGGCACAGCCTGGTGGACTGAATGACATCAGCTGGCTGGATCCTCCCACCTCCCTCAACACACACACACACACACACACACACACACACACACACACACACACACACACACACACGTACTTAAACACACACATCAGAGAGGGACACCCAATACAGACTCTTTCGAAATACTGGCCACAAGTCAGGCTTAGAAAAACGATATGTTATGAGAAGGCCTGAGCAGGAATCTGCATTTTGTCATCCTAATTAGAAAGATGGACGCATTCTTCAGAAGACCCTACACCCACAACTCTTCTGTTCTCTCTGCCTCGCTAAGAATAGCTGGAATTACCGCAGGCCAGCGTGGTAAAGTGTCTTTTTTGTTTTGATTTAAGAATTAGATTAACATGTCATCAAGCGGAACTAAATAACGATGTTATTTACATACACTGAAATTTTGATTCAAGACTGACCAGATACGGCAGAGGTCAAAAGTCCAAGACCTCTTATGGAGACAGATAATGACCCAAAATGCAGCAATGGTTTGCAATGACTACTTGAAGACCAAATAAGTGCTGACTGTCATGACTCCAAAGTCACCTGACATAAACCGTATCAAGCATTTATTGGGGTATTTGAAGACAAAGAAAGCCAAGCTTTAATTACTTAATAACTTTCAAATACTTTGGAACCAAGCTATACACAAAGTATCGCCTAATTATCGTAACCGACAAAATCCCAGAAAACAACAAGATATCACTTCAATATCACATCCCAATGAAAACTGTAATAAAGTTATTGCATTTGAATTTTAGCAACGCGTTTCTCAACCCCTGAGTTGTGGACCAAAAGTGGGCGTGACCCTTTAGTCATCCACAGACCTATACCAGGGGGAAGGATTCATTTATCATGGGCAGTTTAAACTACAAGACTAGCAATAACACACTGACTAATTTTAAGCAAACAGGTTTGTTTGTGTTTATATGCAATTTTTTATTTTTGAACGACTTCTTATGAACTGTAATTACAGATCAATCAACTGCAATCTCTGGAGATGGTGAGCTAATTCCACATTGATTAAAAAGCCTAATCAAACACTTTAAGCACCTTTTTTAAACCCTTAAAATTACTTTAAAATTTTTTTAAATGCCCATTGTAATTTCCAGTGCATTTATTTCTTACTTCACCCATATTCCCCATAAAAGCTAGCTTTTACCAGTCATATTCATGAGCTTAGAAGTTTAATATCAGGCTGGGCCAGAAAATTGTGACAACTGCAAATAGCAAATGTGTGGATTTTTTTTTCTTTCAATTTGTGGTTTCCTAAGGTCAATTCGTATGAAAAGTCTGGTCCATCTCTAAACCTAATAAGAAAATGCTAAACAATAGAATTGCAATCAGAAATATTCAACCCCCTCAACTGAAAAAACATTATAGAGATGTGGATGTGGATGAAAGATAATGACAATTAATGACAAAAAACCTCATTAAACAACAAACAGTATTTATTACTACTTATGTGAGTTATTTTGACAACAGAAGTCGACTTGACTTTGAAGTTCAAATGAAAAATGTAACTCTTTGAACATGAGCACTATTATTAAACCCCTTGCTTTGATACTTGGTGGCACATCCTTTAAGAACTTTTAGAACTTCCAACAAACATTTTCAGTAAGTACCAACAAGCTTCTTAAACCTCTCTATTGGAATCTTGGTCCATTCTTCACGTGCAAAAGCCTCTAGTTCAGTGATGTTTGATGGCTTCCCTAAAGCAACTGCCTTTTTTAAACCCCACCAAAGATTTTCAATCAGGTTTAGATCTGGTGACTGAGAAGGCCACTCCAGGACATTCCAGGATAATTTTCTCAACTAAGCTTTGGTTAACTTGGAGGTGAGCTTAGGATCATTGTCTTACTGGAAGCTCCAATGATTGCCAAGGTTTAATTTGTCAACAGATAGCATCATGTTCCTCTTTATGGCCTGGTATTTCTGAGAATCCATGATGTAGGTACACAATCAAGATTGCCAGTTCCTGCTGCAGAAAAACAGCCCCACATCATCAATGACCCACCTCCATGCTTGACTGTGGGGATGGTATTCTTCTGCTCATAAGCCTGGCCTTTCTCAGTTCCGGTTGGGTTTCATGAGTCCATAGAACTGTCTCCCAAAACTCTGTAGCCTTATCCAAATTCCTCCTGGCATATTCCTTATGTTCCTTGTGGTTAAGAGTGGAGGCGTCTTGGAGTCCGGCCATGAAGTCCTCATTTATTCAGTGCACATCTTATAGTTGCTACTGAAGCACTTGTTCTAGCCTTCATCAATTCCTTCATGGGTGGAGTTTATATTTGCACCACAGCTAAATCAAATGAAGGACTACTATAGAGTTCTCAAAGGCTTAATTAGGTTTCAACTACACTTTAGTCCATAAACAATGCCAGAAAGCTTTAAAACAACATTATATAGGGGTTACACACAAATACTAAATCATCCAAAGAAGAATCTTGCTATTTGAAAAAACTTGATAAATCCTTAAAATCCTTTTTTTAATTTTTTCTTGGGGGAGGGGGGGGCATGGGCGGGTGTTTGAATATTTTTGACTGCTCTTTTTCTATATTCTTTTAATATTTTAGAGTTTGGGTTTTTTTATTTTATTTATGGAAAAACAGTGTGGATACGTTTGCCCAAACTTGGGACTGGCTTTACAAATTTGACAACATTCTAAAAGTATAAAGCTGCATTTTTTTTTCAATTTTGAAAAATAAATAGATCTGATTTGATTGTCAGAAGGATCAAAATGTGCCTTGTTGTCCAACATGCCTATGGATCAATGAATGAGACGGAGTACTTTAATAATCAGGGATTTCCGACATCCCGTCTATAGCAGGCATCTCCATAGTATTTTATTAAACCAGGCGAAATATGTTAAACATGAGCCTCGCACCAAAGACATAATTAAGGAGAACTTGAAAGGCTGTGCTTGAAAACCACCAAACTTCAAAAAGCCTCACTGAAAAAAAAAAAGTGAGCAGAAAGTCACAGTTCTGATGAAGGAGGAGGAGCTTTAAAGATGGAGAAACATGAAGCACATTTTTCAGTGATGAGCTCACAGAAGAATCACTTCATAATTTCTATAATGTCACTCGCGGTATGCTAACAGTCAGCTGACATACACGGTACGGTATCTCGATCCCGCCTTCAGCTTTTTCACTGCTTTAGCTGATTATTTTTCCAACCCTAGGGTACAGATGCCAACTCACCGCTCATTTTTGAGGCTTATGCAGCTATGAGCTCTTTTTAAAAGACAGAACTGTTTTGATCCGATTTGATCCGTGTGCAGAGCTTCAACTTCAGTTTGCTAAAAGTGCAGGATTAAGGAGAGGGGGGAAAGAGGCCTGTGAGCCAGGTGCAGGAAGCCTCAGAGATCACAGCACCCCTGACGTCACTCTCGAGTGTGCACACTTAGCCATTCTCATAAAAATAAAACCTTAGGTCACAAGTTGGTCAACCAGGGCAAACATGATGCAACGCAACAGAAGGCGAGCAAAAATGAAGCTCAAAGTTTCACCCTGCCAACGTGATGGAAAAATGCTGGCGAACCCCAAATTACAGACGAGCAGCAACCAGCTGAGGTATGCAACAGTTTATCCAGGTTCCTGTCTCGAAATCTGGGGCATTTCAGGCCAGGAATTCAGTTCTAGATCCTCACCGGCATAAAGCACATGTAACTAAATGAGACCAGGAGGGAAGGTGCAGTTAGGAGCCAACATTCTGAGTGAGCTCACTCCATGTGTAGATGGTTTTGAGAGGCTGTTTGACATTCCATGCATAGACCAGTTCTCAACATGGCCCAAAAACAACAAGATAAGACTGCAGCAGCAGCATACAGCAAGCAAAACTAAAATATCTCTGGTACGCTAAACTGGGAAGCAGACAAGCTTTGGAAAACCATACAGCAAAAAAAAAAAACAAAAAAAAAACCTCTGGACAAAAGACAAAAACAAACAAAAAGAAAAGGAAATAGTGATTTCTATATTTTTATATTCTACTCTATATTCTATGAAACCATTTTAATTTCATTAAGGTTTGTGTTTTTGGTGTGCACTGGATGAGACAACACTTGCAGTGCTGGGGATGATCTCAGAGCAGCTTCCCCTCCCTCGAACAATACTGAGTGTATGCGATGGCCAAACCAGCCAGGGACACAAACCCTGATCAGCGCAGTGAGGGTCTGGCATCAAGCACTCATTCTGTTTTATATTTTGGCATTTGAAGTACAGTGGAGACTCAATTTACGAACTTGATCCGTTCCGTGACCGGGTTCATTAGTCAAAAAGTTCGTTAATCGAAACTATTTTTCAAGAATTAATGTAAAAGCAATAATGCGTTCTAACCCATCCCGTAAGTCACCCCTTTTGCCTTATTACTATGTTTAAAACACCATAAAATGAGTACAAAAAAAGTACACACAGAAAACCATAACAATAGATAACAGTTAAAAAATTAATTTAAAAAAAAGTTTTAAGTGCTTTACCTTGAAAGACGTTATGACTTGCTGGAGTAGTGACAAAGGATGCAGCGAACAATAGAAAATGGATTGCGGAGGCAAAAAGAAAATGTGACCCTCCAGCACCAAATC
>JAVSBU010000093.1:1964389-1975116 GCA_033118015.1 Loricariichthys derbyi | reverse complement strand
TCCGCTTAGGGGGCGGAGCTAAATTTGCATATTTTCCTGACCTTCCTAAATGCTTAACCGGGATTTTTGCAGGTAAACCGAAAAAGGCTTATCTCGGTTAACTCGGCCGCAACCGTGTATGTGTGAACTAGGCTTTAGGATGGAGGCTGGATCTGTCGTATCACATGCTACCTACCAGGGGTGTCCCCTCATTACACACACTGACTTTGTGAATTTTGATAATCGCTGTCTGTTTCCCTTTACCCAGATCTCCAAAGAACAAACACAAAGACAAGAGCAAAACAAGAAAGAAGTAGGTCTAGATTCTTCTTCTTTGCTATTTTTGAATGATTGGTAGTGGTAATTTAAGATAATATCTTGTGTAGAAAGCATAATAGAGAACAATTACCTCTCATTTGACTTCAGATACTATCAGTCTTACTAATTAGTTTGTGTGTTGGCACATTTTGTATTAAAGCAGTTATGAATACATAGAACTACGTGTGTGTGCGTGCGTGCGTGCATGCGTGCGTGTGTGTGTGTGTGTGTGTGTGTGTGTGTGTGCGTGCGTGCGCGTGCGTGTGTGTGTGTGTGTGTGTGTTCTCTAGATCTTCAGCTGAGAGTACCAGCAGGAGGCCCCAGAGGAGAGGAAGCTGCTGCAGCTCGCGCAGTGCATCTGTCTCTTCTGTGACCTCCATTTCTAGATCACCCAGCAGGTAATGGCAAATAAACACAAATTCCTGATCACGATATTCACTTCAGTTCTACTCTTTCATTAGCTCCTGGTCTTACCCGAATTTTGCTGGATTAGAATACAGTGGACCCCCCATAATCACGGGGTTAGGGATCAGAACCCTCCGCGAATAATGAAAATCCACGATTACTTGTCCCCCCCCACGCCTCCGGTCCACCATATTTCTTTCTAATCACAGTGTGGTCATAAAACAGTCATAATTTAAGCTTTATTTAAACTGGTTTATTTAAGATGGTTTAACACACTTTGCATGCTTTTTTATAAAACTGAAAAGTACTTAAGTATTGTACTGTACCGATTTTGATGATTACTGTATGTACATGTAAATCTAAACTTATGCATCCTCCCCTTCTTCGGGATCTTCTGGAGGTTTTTGTAGGGTTCGCTGAACGAATAAATCCTGTTAGCAAACTTAATGGACCGGTCCAGATAAGGATCCCATGCCATGATCATCTCCTTGACTTCTTTTAGTGTGCAAAGGGCTTGACAGATGCTCCAAAGACAGGCAAAATCACAAAGTACGCAACACTATTGAACTAGTCAGGTCTGTGGTTGATTAGTCAGGTCTGTGGTTGATTAGTCAGGTTTGTGATTGAGTAGTGTTTTTAGACTAGTCAGGTCTGAAAGTGCTTGAGCTTGGATTGGCTTTGCATTCGCAATGTGTCACGTATCAATCATTGAGAGCCCGCCTCCAATAAGGAGTACGTACGTGTGTATGTTCATATGTTCCACTGAACAAAACCGCAAATGTGTGATTTTTTTCGTGAATAACATGTAATTACGTTCCAGAAAAAAATCCGCGATTGCGTGAATTTTTCTTTAATTTTCTGATAGACTGAATTTTGAGTTTTCATTACCTGTAAGCCACAATCATCAAAATGTCAAGAAATAAAGGTTTGGAATGTTTCACTCTATGTGTAATGAATTTATATAATAGATGGGTTTCACTTTCTGAAATTAGTGAAAAAAATATTTAACTTTTTCATGATATTCTAATTTTTTGAGATGTAGCTGTATATTGGTAAAATCATTGTAATGGTTGGACTTTTAGAAATATACTTGATTATTAAAAATTTTCAAATTTCTTAAACAGGTCGAACCTGAAGCATAGGGTTGAAAGAGAAAAGAGGTCCAGTCGTAGTGCATCTCCATCTCCCGGGCCAGAGAATGGCCACCACAGTGAACGAGTCCACAATGGCAAACACTTCGGAGCCAACCACATGGAGGAAGAGAATACCAACAATGTATGTAGTCTCCTCTAATTCACCTCTGTGCCCTCATCTGGACCATTCACTCGAGTTTCCCCCATTTAAACTGGTTTCTCTTGCTTTGTCTCACTGCTCGCCATGATTGACTTAATCGTTCTTCCTCAGTCATATCTGTGTAAGCTGATTTGAGTCTAGAAATCCATTTATTTACTTTAATCCTACTTTTGCCTTGTTGGCTCAGTTTTGTGAGTATTTCCATTCTCAGCTGGAGGTCTTGGTAGTTGGGTAAGGTTTTCTGGATAATCTGTTTCTTATTTCTCTCCATTTAAACATTGACTTGTAAAGGAATATGAATTAATTAATCTTCAGATGCTAAGAAAAATTTTATGCTTCTGGGCTCATATGCTTATATGTGAAAGTAACAATAAAATATTATTTTTATGACCAATCATATAATAAGTATATTTATAACAGAACATTAAGCTGAGTTTTAGGCCAAACCTGTAGTAAGTGCAAGTCTCCAAGTAACTCTGGTTGCACAAGGGCACATATGGCAGAAAAAAATGCAGCTTATAGTACATTGTTGTGCCAAGCCATTGATTTCTTTGAGTGATGTCAGTAGACTTGAAAATTTTATATTTTGTCCTGGTCAACTAGGCCAAGGAGCTGACTTAATACCTCCGTCCTAGGTTAGGATTCCTTCATCAGTTAATAGTTAGATTAACTGATTAGCATGAAATTTAAAATGGTTTAAAAGACTTAAATTTAGTACAAAGAAAGTACAAGCACGTGCCTTATTGGTGCAACTTCCAACTGTGTGAGCATCCGCAATTAACACACTCACCTGCCACTTTATTAGGTACACCTTACCAGGTTGGACCCACCTTTGCCTTCAGAACTTCTTTAATTCATAATGACATAGAACATACAAGGTGCTGGAAACATTCCTCCTTTGTTCCATGTTGATATGATAGTGTCCAGAAGTGTCTGCAGGTTTGTCGGCTGTACATCCAAAATGTGTATCTCCTGTTCCACTCACAGGTGCCCTGATAGACTGAGATATGGCTACTGGAGGAAAATAAAGCATAGTAAATTCATTGTCATGTTCAAGACACCGGTTTAAAATGATATGAGCTTTGTTGCATTGTATGTAGATGGTTTTACACTGTGGCATTAAAGGGATGGACATGGTCAGCAACAATAATCAGGTTGTGACGTTTAGATGCTCAACTGGTACTGGTGCCCAAAGTGTGCCAAGAATATATCCCCCATACCACTACACCAACACTACCAACCTTAACTACGCTTGTAGTTTTGATACGCTTATTCAAAGGGGAAGTAGCGGCGTTGTTCAGAGAACTCAATGCCCTACTAAAACGAGAGTGGAAAAAACCTCTCAGGCGATCACGAATATAGTAGCGAAGGGCGATACGCCAAAAGTAATGCACGGGAAATGGTGTGGAAGCGCTCAGAGGACGCGGCAGGGAACAGTTCACGTGCCTCTGTATTTAAAAAGGCCTTCACAGCTGAAGCTTGTCAGTGCTTATGAGCTGCGCAAGCCTGATCTCGCGCCGACGCGATCGGTGAAGCGAGAAGGCCCTCTAGTGGTGCGATTGGGGACTGTGACATTGATGTGGTCTCCTGCTGCCATAGCCCATCTGCTTAAAAGTTTGACCTGTCATGCATGTAGTGATGCTCTTCTGCATGCTTTGGTTGTACCTAGTGGATATTTGGGTTACTGCTACCTTTCTATCAGTTTGAACCAGTCTGGCCATTCTCCTCTGGTCTGTGGCATCAACAAGGCATTTTTGTCCATAGAACTGCTGCTTACTAGATATTTTATTCTTTTTCTGTCCTTTTGCTGCAAACCCTGATGAGATGATAGATGCAGATGAGATGATGCAAACCCTGATGAGATGCCGCCTAAATGACTTAAATGTGAATGATAGAGATGGCTGCATGTGAGAATCCCAATAGATCAACCGTTTCTGAAATACTCAGACCAGCCCATCTATCACCAGCAACCACACCATTTTCAAAGTCACTGATGCTCGGTTTGAACTTTAGCAGGCCGTCTTGACCATGTTTACATGCTTTGAGGTTGTTACATGTGATGGGCTGATGAAATATTTGCGTTAATGAGCAGTTGAATGAGTGTACATAATAAAGTGGCCAGTGAATGTAAACACTAAAACTGACAAGTGTATTTTCCAGCTGTCATAATTAGAGAGATTACACTGAGTATTACATTACTATAGATACTGGTTAGATTTCTTTACAGAGGTTTGCATGCATTATCTTGAGGAGGCCTCACATGCTGTCTTTCTATCTCTTCTCCTGCTTTCTACATTCCTCTATCTTTTAATTTCTACCTCTATTACTTTAATTGGTATCTTCCCTCAGAATAAATGCCCAAACTTTTCTGTCTTGTTTGTGTAAAAAGCACTCATATGCTTTGGAACTGGACCAAGTAGGTTAACGCGGTACGTGGATTAGTTTCTTTTATGTCAACACAGTTTGAGCGCTCTTGTTCTGGGTAACACAGTTCAGCCATTTTCCTTCAGATTGAACAAAATGTGAACGTTGGTGTTTCAAAAAGAGCTTCTTTTACTTGCTTCTTGTGGACTATCATTCTGACCTGCATGTTAACTTTTGGGTGGCAGAGTTACCTCTGTGAAACTGTGAAACTCTTTGTTGCATTAGATTAAAAAAAAACGTATGGAAGGGAGGTGTTATTTAAACTTCAATACACTTTTAACCAATTTGCTGTGCATCCAAATATGTGTTCAGTCAAATGGTTGGGACTAAATTATTCTATAAAACCTTTAAAACTTTAAGTAAATATTAGGAAACACCTAGATGTATAATATATGCAATGTTTCTGGTGTTATATCATACCTACTTTAACAAGCATAAGTACTTCATGACAGCTGACATAAATCTATATAAATACATATAGCAGATCACTCCTACAGATGTTATCTTTCAGTTAGACTGCTATTTTGAGTATTAGATTTTTTTTTTTTGGAATAAACTTGACATGAACAACTGCTGTATGGCACACTTACACACAATGACCTACTATATTTCATTGTTACACTATGATATTAGGATGAAAACCTGTGGTATAACACTGTAAAAATATATGTAAATGAAAGCGTGTTGTATAAAACTTCTATAGTAGTCTCAACATGAAAAACTGATAAAGTGTTACTTTATAACACTGTTAGATAGTGACAACAACATTAAAACTTGCTGTTAAACACTGTTAGACATGATAAACATAGACCTTCTGTGTAACACTGTTACAAAGTGACATTAACATTAAAAAACAATGTATAAAAGTTATTTAGTTACTTCAACATACAAAACTGCTGTATAACACTGTTACATAGTGACTGCAACATTAAAACCCAATGTATAACACTGTTAAATGATGACATTAACATACAAATGAACAGTTTAACACTGTTACGTAGAGACATGAACATTAAAACCCAATGTATACCAGTTATTTAGTGACTTCAACATTAAAACTCAACATATAACAGCTATTTAGTGACTTCACCATTAAAATACAATGTATAACAAATATTTAGTGACTTCAACATTAAAACCCAATGTGTAGCAGTTCTTTAGTGACTTCAACATAAAAACCCATTGTATAACAGTTATTTAGTGACCTCAAAATTAAAATACAATGTATAACAAATATTTAGTGACTTCAACATTAAAACCCAATTTATAACACTTAGTGACTTCAACATTAAAACCCAATGTAAACAGTCATTTAGGGACTGCAACATTAAAACTCAACATATAACAGTTATTTAGTGACTTCACCATTAAAACCCAAAGTATAACAATTATTTAGTGACTTCAACATAAACACCCAATGTATAACAGTTACTTAGTAACTTCAACATTAAAATGCAATGTTTAACAGTTATTTAGTGACTTCAACATTAAAATACAATGTATAACAGCTATTTAGTGACTTCAACATTAAAACCCAATGTATAACATTTATTTAGTGACTTCAACATTAAAACCCAATGTATAACAGTTCTTTGGTGACTTCAATATTAAAACACAATGTATAACAGTTATTTAGTGACTTCAACATTAAAACCCAATGTGTAACAGTTATTTAGTGACTTCAACATAAAAATCCAATGTGTAACAGTCATTTAGTGACTTCAACATTAAAACCCAGTGTATAACAAATATTTAGTGACTTCAACATAAAAACCCATTGTATAACAGTTATTTAGTGACCTCAAAATTAAAATACAATGTATAACAAATATTTAGTGACTTCAACATTAAAACCCAATTTATAACACTTAGTGACTTCAACATTAAAACCCAATGTAAACAGTCATTTAGGGACTGCAACATTAAAACTCAACATATAACAGTTATTTAGTGACTTCACCATTAAAACCCAAAGTATAACAATTATTTAGTGACTTCAACATAAACACCCAATGTATAACAGTTACTTAGTAACTTCAACATTAAAATGCAATGTTTAACAGTTATTTAGTGACTTCAACATTAAAATACAATGTATAACAGCTATTTAGTGACTTCAACATTAAAACCCAATGTATAACATTTATTTAGTGACTTCAACATTAAAACCCAATGTATAACAGTTCTTTGGTGACTTCAATATTAAAACGCAATGTATAACAGTTATTTAGTGACTTCAACATTAAAACCCAATGTGTAACAGTCATTTAGTGACTTCAACATTAAAACCCAGTGTATAATAATTATTTAGTGACTTCAACATTAAAACCCAATGTGTAACAATCATTTAGTGACTTCAACATTAAAACCCAATGTATAACAGTTATTTAGTGACTTCAACATTAAAACCCAATGTGTAACTGTCATTTAGTGACTTCAACATTCAAAAAACAATGTATAACAACTATTTGGTGACGTCAACATTAAAACCCAATGTATATCAATTAGTTAGTGACTTCAACATTAAAACCCAATGTATAACAGCTATTTAGTGACTTCAACTTTAAAATGTAATGTTCAACAGTTCTTTAGTGACTTCATCATTAAAATACAATGTATAACAGCTATTTAGTCACTTAAATATTAAAACCCAATGTATAACAGTTATTTAGTGACTTCAATATTCAATCACAATGTATAACAGTTATTTAGTAACTTCAACATTAAAATCCAATATGTAACAGCCATTTAGTGACTTCAACATTAAAATACAATTTATAACAGTTATTTAGTGACTTCAACATTAAAACACTATGTATAAGAACTATTTAGTGACTTCAACATTAAAACCCAATGTATAACAGCTATTAATTGATTTCATCATGAAAATCTACTGTATATCAATGTTACATTATGGTTTCAACATTAAAACACAATGTATACCAGTTACGTAGTTCCATAGTTATTTATTATATAGTGACAACAACATAAACATGCTCGATAACACTGTTACAAACAACCATCAATATGAAAACCTCTTTTATATCTTATACACAGTGACATTAACCTTCAAGTCTTTATGGTTTTATGCAGTGACATGAACTTGGAAAAGTGATGATGTAGCAAGTCATCCTTACATTAAGGTAAATCCATTTGTAGAAAATGGTTACATGGTGATATTTACCTGAAAATGTTTTATAAAACTTGCTGTACAGCACTTCAAGAAGTTGAAAACCTGAAGATGAAAGATAATTGTTACAACATTATACCAAAATAAAGACTCTCCTGTAGAAAACTGGTTCATAGTGACATCTACATGATACATGGTTACATAATCATGACCTGCTGCACAGCCCATAGTATCCAGCATAAAATCTGTTTAAACCTGTCAGTGTGACTTTAAGGATGGTAGGGAATTAGGGTGTTTATCCTTTTGAGCACATGGTACAGTTGGGGTTGTTGTTGCAGCACAGGGGATACAGTCACTTGTGCTCATATGATACTCATCCTGGATGGAAATCTAAAGAGTTTTATCAGGTCCAATCCATTTCATCCCCCCCGAGTGCCCTGGAACCTTATTTCTGGCACATGACTTAATGACATTTAGCAGTCTTTGAGAGCTGATATCTGTTGGTATAAGCCTTTACAAATAATTACGCTGTTTATTTTATGTCAGTTTTCATGAAGAGGTAAAGGTGTAATGATCACCCCTTATATAAAGTTACTCATTATTATGTGTTGTAGAAGACAAGAGTTGATTCAAGTAATTGCTGATTATTAATGCATTCACCACCCTTACCCGACTTTGCTGCTATGCCACCTAATTAAATATCTCAGTGGTTCTGCCAATGTATTTCCTTCTTCTGTAAATGCCAGTCTGTTTAGGATTAAATGGAACACTTGGATTTAACTAGGACAGCATTTTAGTGACGGTCTTTCACTAAAGGGACCCAAGCCATTCCAATTAAACATTGGTTTAACACTATATTTATAGCCTCCAACATGAGGTCTAAATGTTTTCTGCTAAAATGAGTCTTCTGCAAAAGTTTGCATATTTTGTACAATTGCTGAGAGTAAAGAGAGTTCATAGTATGTAGATGTATAAATATATACACCGATATAGAATGTTACAGTTTTTAAACAAATCCCTTAAATGTGACTGGGGTCCCTTTTAAATGTGCTGACTTTAGTTCTCCATCCTAGCATTCACCACCCTCCACCTTCTCCTGTCCATCCGTGGTGTGTGCCTCTTCTTTGTCGTCCTGACATGCTTTCTGCTCCATTGACCACAGTATGCATGTTCATTCCCTTCTCCATTCCTTTTGGCAGGTTCAATATGTACTACTGGTTTGATTTCTGTCTCTCATTTGATTGTAATGTAGATTTCCTAATCCTCTGAACATTAATTATTGGCTGTACATATGTCCAAGCGGAAAAGACAAACAGTTCATATAGATGTTAGTGTTGAGTTTGTTTGTTTTGTTGTTATTCATATGGCAGTCTTATTTTGGCTGACATTTTGGTTTGTTTGGTCTCCATCTTAGTCTATGGTTCAAAAACTTAGTCGGGGTACTAAAAGAACTCATTGTGTTTTTCCCATATCGCTGCGGAGAATTTTCCTTTCTCCCCCACCCCCCTCCCTCCTTTTTTCTTCCTTTCTCGTTCTGTCAATATTGCATACGTGTCTCTGATTGAAATGGAAGGTAGGTAAAGCTCTGCCTACGCACGTGGTTTCTATGCAGATGAGAATGTGACAAGCACCCTAGCTTGACTGTATCTCTTTCTTCTCATTTTATCTCTGATGAAAAAGGTCAGCGGTTTTTACTTATCATTGTTTTTTGTTTTGTTTTGTTTTGTTTTTTCATTTTTCTTTCTTAGATCTAATTGAATTCAATATTTTAATTTTTTCCAATTTCTAAATCTAAATCTTACTCTTATGCTGGTCTCCACTTCCTTCCCATTAAAAAACAGAAAAAAAAAAAAAAAAACATTTCACATCTCTCTCTCTCTTTTTTTTTAGTTCAAGTAGAATGCATTCATGTTTTTGTTGCTTCTATATGGTACAATCATCTTATGTTTGTTGAATATTATGTTTTAAAATATTTGTATTTGTTAAAAATCTGACATTTAATTTTTTTTTACAATTTATAAACCTGTTATTTGTAAAATCTCAGCAATTATTTCTTTATTAATGCAGACAAACCCCAGTATCTGAACTATTGTCTTGAATTTCTGTAAAATATCTGAATGATTTTAGTTTCTATAACTCAAACTCAATCCAATAAGTAAGTGCATTAGTGTACAGTAGTGTGTGTAATGGTGTAACCTAGTATAAATTTTTTTTTGCTTAATTACTTTCTTCACAAGTTTATCAAAACTAGTCACACCCACTCAGATTAGCATCAATTTAACATTTTTTAAATGTTACCTATATAATTAACCTCAAGCATGTCTGTGGACTGTGGGAGAAAACCAAAGTTTTCCAGTTTTTCCCCTGGACATGGGGAGGACATGCAAACAATACACGGGCAAAGTCTGAAGTCGGGATTGAACTGGGGATGCTGGAGCTGTGAGGCAACCATGCTAACCTCTGCACCACCACACCAATTCTGAATTAAATCTTGCTTTAACTATGGGGTTCACTTCTCTCCTATGAGTGAACTTCAATTTCAACCAAAACCTATTTTATTCAGTAGTCAATCACATGATAAATCACCAGAACGAATGGACTAATAACGTTTTTCCACTAACAACACTCCTGCTTATTCTTGAGCCATGCTTTCAAGGTTTTCTCAAGGCTTTGATGCTTTCACATCAAAGAGCATTGGCTTACTTGTCATTAAAGCATAAAATATTTGTAAAGTGGGTGGCACGGTGGTACAGTGGTTAGCACCGTCGCCCCACAGCTCTGAGATCCTTGATTTGATCCTTCCAGTGTCCGTGTGGGTGCTCTGGTTTCCCTCCACATTCCAAAGACTTATGCATTGGTGTTTCCCCTCGTCTGTGAATGTTTGTGCCCTACGATTGTTCCTGCCTTGCGCCCTGTGTCGCCGACTAGACAATGGCTTTCCTGCGACCCTGACTATCCTAGAGGATAAGACAATGAATGAATCAATGAATGAATATTTGTAAAGTGAGAAACACATCATAATACCTTTTATTAGCTGGGTCTTGCATGTGTCTCATTATTTGCTCTTCGTCATATGATGGGGACATTGGGACAAAAAAAACCCCACAAGAATTTTCAAATCTAAACTTATTATTTGTAATAAGTGATAGCCAACTACATCATAAATAACAATAAAAAG
>JAVSBU010000093.1:1922469-1934509 GCA_033118015.1 Loricariichthys derbyi | reverse complement strand
GGAAGTAGTTGGTGTGAGGACAGAGGATGCAGAGGACAGAGTGAGATGGAGGAGGATGACTCGTTGTGGCGACCCCTGAAAAGGGAAAAGCCAAAAGACGAAGAAGAATTTTGCGACCCATTTTCACAGCACTTCTTCTCTACTATTGAGTATTTAAAGAGCAAATTTAACACAAATCTTTTCACCATTGAATCCTAATAACATCAATATCATATACCTGTCAACATAGTGAAATTAAAATCCATGGATTTTTAGAAAAAATTAATTTTGTCCAGCTCTGCTCTGAAACGGAAATGCAGAATGCGCCTTCAGCAGCTTTCATTAAATCGTTAGGGATGTCGTGTGTTCAGGGAGACGGTGGCCATTACAGCATTAGCTAGTGAGGTAGATTATAGTGTAAACAAAACTAAATGCTGAACTATTGTGTAGTTGGAGATACACATCTTTGGGAATATCAACTTATACTTTTCCAAAGAATGGTGCCATTAGACGTGCATGGATCCACTTTGTCCAGCAAATCAGGGCGGATTTCTACAAGCCACTTCAGGTATGCGGTCTCACTAATTGAAAAATAATTTATTAATCATAATGAATGCATTTTGATCCCAATATGTTTATAAGCATTTGCTAAAATTAATACTCGCACGTTTATATAACGTTATGGAGCGCTCTGACGGGCATAGCCAGAACCATACACAGCAAGTTCTAATGTAATACAGCCAGCTGCAAACTTCTGATTCATGATATATTAAACTAAATTGTTCATGTTTGTAAATCGATTGATCGGAAAGAGATCAGAATTGGATGTTCGGTCAAAATCCGTCTCTGTCTACATGATCATACACCAGTCCATTGTGTGAAGCCTGATGTGGCTAATTAGCCTGTTGCTAATTCCGGACAGGTAAGAAGCCGATAAAACACAAGTTTTAAATGTCTAAATGTACAAAACGATTAAAATGGACTTACCCATTTTTTACAATATTGGAGTAGATTTCTGGGGTCGGCTAGTAGACTTACATCTCCTTGCCATTGTTATGTAATCCATCCATATAGCATTTACCCGAATTCTTCATCTTCTAATCCTGATTCGGACACTAACAAGTTCTCCTCATCCTCAGATTTAAAGTAAAAAAAACGCTGCAATCTGAGCTGCAATCCATTTCAGAGCCGACACCACAGAATGAGTCGTGTAGTGCACAGGGCGGGTCGTGAAGCCGGCTGAATCCCAAATGGCTTCTTGCCCCCTAGTGTAGTGTACTGAAACATACACTATGTATAGTCCAGAAGTCTCTTATTCACTGCAATATTGTACGGTATGACAGTAGAAATATTATGACCCGGGGGAGAGTAAGGCATCTTTAAACAAAGCACGAAGCTACGGTTCTTACACTTTATAGCTTACAGTACCCTGTAAATAAACTTCGGGTGTGTTTGATAGGGAACCCAGAGAGCGCCATCTGTGAGGCTTTGAACCCTTTTGTGAACGTCATGTCCGTTTTGCAAAGGTGTTTTAGAAAAGCTGTGAGAATGACCTACAAAATTACATGTTTTAACAATTATAAGATACACTAATCTCCATCTGACTGCATGAAATTGTTTGTTATATAAAGAACCAGAAACGACGATTAGATGATATTCTCCAAAATACGTTAAATTTGCTCTTTAAAGAAAACCCTGTATCGTGATATGTTTGTATTGCCATATCACCCATCCAATACCCATGTATGAATTCTGTACATAATTTGTTTAATGTTTTTTTTGTTCAATTTGTTAATGAGGTTTGTGTCATTTGTAGGAGTTGATCCAGTTTGTCTTGCTGAGAGAGCTGGTAAACTCCATAATTCCCCTTCTCTGGCTCTGTCTCTTTCACATTGGCTATTTCTCTAAACTAAATGAGTGAGTGTAGTATCTGTCCCCTCCAGAGGGCTCTGTATCTCTGTTAAATAGACATTTTAAAGCAGAGTGAACGATCGTTTGAATTAAAATGATTGTAAACCCAATGTCAGAGTGGCAAGACTTCTGCAGAGGACGATACTGTATCGGAACCAATGTTGTTCAGCAGGTCCTGAAGTTGGATTGCGGTGTTTACTAACCAGAATTCTTATTCCTTATGGCCAACTTTTTACTTTATGTATGCATGTTGTATTCTGACTCTTTCTCACTGTATTCTCAATATGTGCTGACAGAACACTTTGGACTGCATGCAGGTACTAAGCTGTTCAGTCTTTCTTGCCTAATACCTTCCCACACCTTTCCAGCTACAGGAACGTGTGTATGAGTGTCTACATGCTTGTCCTGTATATAGAAAGCAATACATATATGTAGTCAGGCTTCTTAGCACACTGCTATATAAGCATGGTAAAAGTTCTCTCTTAATCCAAAAGCCGTCCTTCGCTAGTTCGACACAATTTGTAATATGCCATCTTGATGTCCTTTTTGTGATCAACATATGACTGGGCCTAAGTGTCATGAACTTAGGTGTGATATTTTACAGGAAACTGCCTATGTTTTTAGAGCAGCGTGTAAATATATATGTGACTGTATGTGTGATGAGGCTCTGTTTGCTTGGTGTCTGCCAGGAAACTGAACCGCAGTCCCGGAAGTGAAACTAGCAGTAGTTTCTCTCAGCCTAAGATAGACGTGCGTGCTGGAGCCTTGTAATATGCACTCAGCAAAATGGCTGCAAACCTCTCCCCATTTCCCGCTTCCCCTCTCTTCTTATTGTACTGCCTGCCAAATATTCAGCTGTGAATTACTGTAGGTCGACCTTTGGTCTGCGAGTTTATTGATTTCAAAACTGATACATTAAAGTCTTTTGAAGTTTACTTGTTCTATGTGATAGAGATAATGAAAGCGTAAACTCAAAAGGTACAGCCAGGTGCTGTTTGAACCTTAAGGCAGTGGTTATGTTTTTTCTCATGGAGTTAAATAGGATGTACAGGGGCTGGACAAAATGCAGAATCGATTAATATCAAATAGATGATAAGAATTCACATCTGTGATTGCCTCCAGAATTGCTTTACCCCTTCTTAGAATGCCATTAGATAATAAAGGGTTTTGTGGTAGCATATTGAACTATTTATTTTTCAGTTCCCAAACTGTACTCATTAATGAGCATAGTCTGGGGATGTTTTATTTTTCTCATCTCCTCACCCCATGTATTATTCGCTTATTCGGTTTTCTTTAGCTTAAGTTGCCGCCATATATGTATTCCTAGTCTGTGAATCCGTTCATTGACATGGCAATAAAAACTGGTTCTAATTCTAATTTAAACATAATATGTAGGGATAAAGATGATGGATATGACAGCTGGTGATTGGGAGGATATTGAAGGTTTTTGTCTTCATCCAGGTGTTCACTCAAATCACAGAATGCACCCGGTCCTGTAAACCTGCAACATGGTGGACCGTATCCTCCTGAGAACCAAGGGAAAAAATTCTTACAATTTCTGTTCAAATGTCCATTATAAACGACATAAATGAATGGGCCCGTTATCAGGAGGATATTGGACAAAGCAATCATTGAACCTATGGGTGGGCGATATGATATTTCAACGTATCGAGATTATATGCCTTTCTGAACATATCAAGGATGTTTAAAGAACATTGATCAACTGCGAGTTTCATTGTAAACACTGTAATTATTCATGTTTAATTGGATGAAATGAAGCACAGTTTGAATAAAAGTCACTTCATTAAGTATGAGATATTAACTAAATAGTACATTATGAGAATCTGTTGCTATTGATGGATTTTGTCTGGGATCACATGTATCTTGATAAACACTGTTCCCTCACTTATCGTGGGGGGATCCATTCCAGACCCACCCGCAATAAGTGAATTTCCACGAAGTAGCGATGCTATGCTTATTGTAGTACTTGTACAATAAGTACATTATTTTAAGTCTTTATAAACTCTTCCCAACTCATATACATAATCCTTTCCCATTCCCTTAATAACTTTTGCCATACTGTACATGTACCTTTTAAAAAACGTCTACTTAAATGTTCATAAAATGTTTTAAACTCTTAAACCTAGATACGTAATTTTAAAAATTACTTACCATTAAATATACATCCTACAGGCCGAATGACCCTTTCAAAATAAAAGACTTCGCCTTTACCTAAATGTATAGACTGGCATGACGTCTCTCGTGTAAGTGAAGTTAGCCACGATATTTACGTCAGTATTAAATGTAGATAACTTAAATATCAATCAGTTAATTAACCCAAATGAATAAACATTTTAGGTGGTTATTTACACTGTATAGTACGTACTATGCTTGTACAAAAATACTTTAAATGGAGTACCGCAAAACCCCATGAAACAGCAAAAATATCACGATAAATATTTTACATTAATGTTTTTTGAAAATCTGCAAAACAGCGAGTCCGCAATAAATGAACCGCGAAGTAGCGAGGGAACACTGTATATCATGAAAATGTCTTTAAATATCATGCTATAATATTTTACCATATTGCTCACCTTTAATTGGACCTAAAGCTTTTCTCAAAATACTCATCACAAATAACAATTGGCAGCAGTCCACTGCAGGGCCCCTCGATTGGCCTCCAATCGTGCCAGGCTGAAGGGCATTGCCAGTACTTGACCCAAAGTCACCATGGTGATGGGCTAGCATGTTAGACTCCTATGCGCCTATCAACGTTATTGTTACCGAATTTCGTAGTCTGCCAAGATTCCAAACTTTACGAAGCTTACAATGCATTGATTTGTTTCAACATTTTGGGTGTTTTTTCTGTTTTTCCGTCAGCTGTAGAACTCACATGTTCAGCTGTATATTTAAGCAATAGAACATGAGAGGGAGTATGATATCACAAGAAACATTATGTCTGTGATTTAATTGAAGGCACTACCCAAAGACGAGTGCCATAGATCATCACAGCAGTTGTGTTATTAGTGTGATTGCCTATGGCAATCACTCTATTGAAATCCGAAGGTTATCTATCTTCAGTATCTTATTATTCAGCCGTTTTTTGACGTGCTATTTCGCCTGCAGTTTTTGAGATATAGACACGGGACAAACACCGAAACATGTAGAATTCCCGGGAGACGGTAGCTTGTATACAGATAAGAAATTGCATGTCGCTTTCACACTCTACACGTGAAAATATGAGAAAATTTTCCCATTGACTTAACATTACGGCCAATTTCGGACGGCCTTAACTCTGACAATTTTTGAGCTAGAAACATGAAATTCGGGTTGCATGGACCGTGGGGCACCCTGACCCAGCACTTGAAGTCACTGTGTGATCGAGCACACCGGTCACTTTTTACCACACCCACAATTTCCGGCCTTAGGAAACCCATTGAGCACAATGTTATTTGGCCGTTTTTTGATGCTTAATTTTCCCCGCAGTTTTCGAGATATCGACACCACCGAAATGTGCAGAATTCTCGGGAGACGGTTGCATGTATACAGATAAGCAATCGCACGTCACATGCGCATGCTACGCGCGAAAAACGCGAGAAAAATTTCCCATAGACTTAACATTATGGCCAACTTCAGACGGCCGTAACCCTGTCAGTTTTTGAGGTAGAAACATGAAAATTGGCATGCATGGTCCGGGGAGCACCCTGACCCGGCACTTGCATCATGGCAATCACACTCACATTTTCTGCAGGAAATGCACTTCTCTAGTTCAAAATAACAATCGATCTAGAGTGGTCTATTGCTTTTATACAGTATTTTTTACAACAAATTAAAGAAACAAAATAAATTAAAGAAGCCCTTTACACTGAATACCCTTTAGTACTGATAATACATTTCACCAAAATGTTGATACACAATAAAGGAGTTCCCTAATCTGCCTTAAGGTTGTATGCTACAAAAGGAATAGGGTTTATATAACACTACTAAGTAACGTTAGTTTGAAATCCAAAGTGCAAAGATGAAAGGCAAAAAGGACCAAAGCTAAAAATACAATTTAGAAGAATTAAATGATAGTGACTTAGACTTATTAAGTTATTTGTAAATATCATTTGTTTGTGTGCATAAAGCTCGTCGTTACTTGGCAAAAAAAAAAAAAATAATAAAAAAAAAATATACATATATATATATATATAAAAGCAAATATCAGAATGGTGAGAACTCTTATCAACCAATCAGATTGTAAGGGCAGAATTAACTGTTATATATAAAGTCATTCTAATTTAGTCTTCCTAAATTCGGTGTTGTGTGTGTCTATTTTTGCCCATCCTCTGTACATTTTCTTGTTTGACTATTCTTGTAGGTGACAAACTTGCATGCAAATCTTTGGGGTTGTGGGTAATGTAGTATTTTAAGAACTTGGCCCGTTAATACAGAATTAATTTGTTGTGAGGAGGTCACAAGCCTGCATTTAATGGCTGTTTTCATTTCGATAGTGACTCAGTCAGAGTTTAGAATCAGAACTGTGTGTTTTATTCCATAGTTGAAAGTGTATCTCATGCTGAATCAGTTTCTTCAGGTCTTAGCATTATACATTACTAATACGTAGTGATGTAAACTCATGGCTTCATAGCTAAGAGTACATTGAGCATCAACTGATCTAGGGACAGTATGGTAAAATCAGAAACCCTTTATACAGGTAATCACAGTATTGCTGTTTATAACTGCTCCTGTGCATGTGCTGTGTATGTCCAGGCGAAGGTGCGGGACCTGGAGCAGAAATGTCGGAATCAGAGCGAACAGTTTGGACTGCTCTCCCAGGAGCTAGAGAAGTTTCGACAGCAGGCCTCCAAGATTGACCTGTCAGCTACTGGTCTGCTGTGCTCTAGCCTCACACAACTTCCCAATGGACTCAACCTGCCCACAGACACTGGTAACATGCCATTATTAAAAAAACAATCAAGCATTAAAAAACCACCTACCTAATATTTTGTAGGGTCCCTCTTGTGCTGTAGTAGGGCGGTGACCCATCAAAGCATGGACCTTAACAAGACCTCTGAAGGTGTCCTGTGGTATCTGGCACCATGTTAGCACTATATCCCTTAAATCATGTAAGTCATGGACTTGTTTGTATAGTAAATCCCACAGACGATCCAAAATTTGGAGTCCAAGTCAACTTGTCAAGTTCTTCTCTGTGAAGATCATCCAGGTCATAGTAACTGTGGGTGGTAGAACAGAGCTTGTAGATTCTTGATGTTTCACCTCTCATCCGAAAGGCTTCTTCGTGGAACTGAAGAAGCCTTTCGGATGAGAGGTGAAACATCTTCAAGAATCTACAGGCAAGTCCAATTGCTCTCTCCTATCACCCACGGTTGTCAAGTTCTTGAAATAATTCCTAAACAATTCTTGCAGTGTTGCTATGGGTATTATCCTACTGAAAGAGACCACTGCTATTAGGGAATACTATTGCCATGAAGGTGTGTACTTGGTCTGCAACAATAAAGCCCCTTGGTACCATAGAAGTAGATCTTTGCATATTTACAATTGTTTGCTGTTTTGCAGAAATTGTCTCATTCAAAAGCTGAACGAGTTCCATTTCTTTCTCCATTGGTCACTCTTTGTAACACTCTTATGATATGCTTTTCTGAACCAGTGTGTATGCTGTGTGGCCACTTTGTCCTGTAAGTGAATTCTGCCATGTCATCCTTTTACTTCCATTCTCCATCCCTATCTCTGTACTCCTCTGCCTTCCTTTCCAGGCAATAGTGCATCATGGGATGACATCGCCTTCTGGAGTCTTGAGGGCAACGAGGCTCTCTGTGACATCTCTGAGCAGGGTATTCTGGGTCGTCACATTCAGTCGTGCTTTCTTCATGCTTGTGTGGCCAACTCATGGAATCACGTTTTAACGTCATGCACAATGATTATTAAGTCACCAGCTGGCTGTTTGTATATTTTAGCGTCTGTCTGTGCACAAGACCTTTGGTTTTGGTTCTGTGTTATGAATTGTATGCATTATTTTTAACCATGGTTCTGCTGTGGTTAGGTTATGCTTAGGCCAAAGTCACAAGATCTGCTTCTTCCTCGTGTGACTCCATGTACATCGTGAACCACTGGACTCTTAACATGTGTGTCAAGCTGAATAGTTATTAAGTTTGCATTGCATCAAACTCAAAGGCCTTTTGTTTAATGCTGGATGGTGATTTTTTTACATTTGCCACCATAACTTGATTTTTTTCTGAAACATCTCATCTGCAGTTAATGTTTCGAATACAAGTCTAATCCTAGTTATAGCTTCCTAGAGATTTTTGTTATTCATTTTCCGTTTTAACTTTGGGCATGTGACTGATGGTAGATAAACACTTACATGGCTCTTACTACAACAAGCTAACTTGATAGTTTCAGTAGACTCACTACTAGAGAAATTAGGGATGTACCGATACTGAATGTCTATATCAGACCAATATGTGGCTCGGAATGGATTATAAATAAATTAGAGGATAGATGAGGATAGATACAAGGGTATACACTGCAAAAAATCTACTTTAAAAAATAAGGAAAAAAACTTAAAATAAAAATTACTTAATTTTACTTAATTTTCTTGTTCTGTTGGCAGATAATTTTGCTTATTTTAATTACTAATTATCTTAAAACTAGAAGGGAAAAAAAAAGTAATTTTTGCCTTAAAATAAGAAATTGTATCTTGCCTAGATTTCTCTTTTTACAGTGCATGACATCATTTCTTATTTTAAGGCAAAAATTACTTGTTTTTGACTGTTAAGTTTTTTTTTTTTTGGCTTAAAAATTAACATGACAATCAAGATATTTTTTCTAGTTTTAAGATAATTATTACTTAAAATAAGCAAAATTAAAGAAGAAAAAACTTTTTCTTATTTTTTTAAAGTATATTTTTTTGCAGTGTATAAGAACACTCGTTTTTATAGTCTTCAAATGTTTTCCTCCTTCAAACATAAGAGATTTAGCTACTCTTGTGTGTAACTCAAAACAAGCTAGTGTAACCACGTTTAATAATGGGGAGATGCTCGCTGAGTAAAGGATAAATCGGGTTTTAATATAATAATAACCAAAGGGCAAGACAGGAATCGTGGTCGGTAAGGCAGGCAAAGGTCAAAGCACAGTATAACTAACAAATCCAAAGCAAACAGGTACAAAGAACAAGGTCAAAACCTGGAGATCAGAGAACTCAGTGAATATAACGCTAGGTAAGCCAACTAATGTCGGCACCACTTCGCAGTGAGTCCAAAGGCTGAGCCTCCATTTAAAGTGTTCACTAATGAGGCCCAGCTGCCGATCGCTCATAGTCTGGTGAAAGTGGGCGTGTCAACACCGCCTCATCTCCCAAAGTATTCTGGGAGATGCAGTCCTGAGCCTTAGCGGGCGTGACAGCTAGCTTGTACATATCTAGGAAATACAGCTCTGAACGCACATTACATTTACATAATTTAGCCAATGCTCTATTCCAGAACAACTTACAATTGATAAATTCTTACAAACCAATTAATTGTGGGTTAAGGGCCCTGCTCAAAGACCCACCAGTGGCAGCTTGGGCTTTGTAGCCTGGACCTTGTGGTCCATTGTCCAGCACCTTAAACTCTAGGCCACCACAATCCACCATAAAATTACAAACTTCTTTTTAAAACACAGTGGTCCCTCCGTAATCACGGTTCCGCTATCGCAAATTCACCCTTTCGCAGATTTTTCTCTGGAACGTATCTGCTTGTTCGCTGAAAAATCCACACATTCGCATTTTGTTCCGTAGAATATATGTACAGTGGTACCTTGAGATACGAGTTTAATTCATTCTGAAACAAAGCTCGTCAGTCAGTCAACTCTTATATCAAACAAATTTCTCCCATTTAAAATAACTGAAAGATTTAATCCATTCCAGCCCTGTAAAACATCCCCAAACCATCCTAAATTATGAAATATATGTTTCTAATTAAGAAACACACATGTATAATTTACCAATGCCTAACAAAATATATGAAATAAAAGAAAAAAGTGTTATTTACTACCGGATTCTTACTTTTGAGACAAAAAAAAATGAAGGATCTAATAATAGTAATAACAGGTCAGAGCTCTCAGAAATAGCAACATTTTACTCAGAAATGTTGATAAATTGCTAGAAAAAAAGAAAGATATTACAGTATTACACATTACTCTGTAATAACACAGCTACTGACATCATGTTGTGAGGTTGGGTTTTATGTTTTTGTGTGGTGGCTTAGGGGTTAAGGTATTGAACTACTGATAAAAAGCTTCAGGGTTTAAGACTTCCTTTAAGCTCTCCTAAACCTCTTAATCATCAATTATTTGGACTGTAACAGTAGTATTTTGTTCTGGATAGAAGCATCTACTAAATGTGCATTGTTTGTTACACTGCTGGGATTTCTGATCGGGGTTCCTCAGAAATTAAGGTTCTAGAATACTAGTTTGGAGGTTATGAAGCTAGTTACCACTTTTGGACCCTTGAGCAAGGCCCTAATCCTTCCTAGGATAATTAGGTGCGGTCTGGACGCTGTTTATATTTTTCTTTTAAACTGGGACAATAATTTTGCTGATTTAATCTTTGTATCATCACATGCACTAAAAGCTTTTTAGAGCCATCATTCACCAATATATCTGTTTTCATGTTATTAAGCACCCCTATGTGTCTGTGCTAATCTGTGGCATGTGCTAGTTGTTAATACTTTATACTTTTAGATTTCTTCCCCTCTTTCTTTTCCTTAGTTCATACCACTTTTCTTTTCGTTTTCTTTGTTTTTTCTCTGTCTGATCAGATTTGGCTGCTGTACTACGAACCGGTTCTGCACCCTACACCACAGGTCTGTCCCGGTCTGAGCGCTCACCAACCACGAAACACCGCGAACTGCCCAGCCTGAGCCAGAAATCGGGTTCCACCTCCCCACCGAAATCCAGCCGCTTGTCGCCAAAATCAGCTGCAAACTCATGCAAAGCCAGTCCCACTCACGAGGTGAGACAGGCACTGTGCAGACATTGTGTTATGGTATGCTTCCACCTAAATGTGTTTTGGCAGTAGTTGGTGAACAGGTGTGTTATTGTCAAATGAATGTCATGAAGAAGGGGCATTTTGAAGAAGCAAGCACTGAAGAAAAACTGTCAGAGGCCACATATCTAATCTTAAGGTTTACCATATAGTGACATTACAGTACTCAACCAACTTGGAACTTGTAAAATTAGCATTTTGATAAGAAAAATTTCTCATCACTGGTCATTTAATCGGCTCTCAGTGCTCTAGTTTAAACTTGTATGAGTTGAGTCGTGCGACTCGATTCAGCCAAAACACGATTTATGATTCAGTTTCGCAATAGCTCCCGCTCAGTAGATGGCAGTAATCAACCGTTGGTTGGTATGCCATCCGCTGGAAAGAACGAAAAGAAAGCTGTGATTTTCTTTAATTTAACATCTACAGTAGAGTATTCTTATAGCAAATAAGTTACCATGGGTCCTAAGAACTATGCCCATTATGAATAGGAAGTACATGTACAATATGTAAATATACTGTAATACAGAAATATATAATATAATACCCTACACAGTGTGGATTTTCTGGGGGACTGGAATGAATTAATTTCATTTACAGTAACTTAAGGCACTTGTCAATTTTCAGTGTAAGCTAAATTTGTTGTAGCTGCAAAGTCCTTAGCAGTTATAGACACTAGGTACTGAATTGGGCAAACAAGTCAACTTTAGTCCAGTGGGGACCTCAACTGGGCTTAAACGAATTTCATTATCATATCGTTTATATAAATAGTGGCAACACTGCTGTGGAGACACTATGCAATGGACTCTACTATTGTCGCTGATAACACACATTGCTGACATACCTACCTTACCTCCGAGTAAATGGACTCACCCGTCCCACGTCACCGGCGTGCGCACAATCGATGGAAACACAGTGACTTGTGAGCGAGCAGTGTCACTATGTTTTCGAATACGGCATAAGAAAGCCTCTCCTTCGCGCTCATAGCGCTCCAAGTGCGTCTGAGCAGCGTCGTAACGCCTCCATTTCTGCATTTCCGTCAACTCATGCAGAACCCATGATGCAATTTTTCGCATGCCCAGGCGTTCCTTCAGGATGCGAAGCATAGTCATATGCGCTAATCCCGTT